>VYZT01010571.1:62744-135283 GCA_013400735.1 Pomatostomus ruficeps
CCTTCCCTTCCCTGATATACCAAATGAAAGCAACTAATTTCTACTACAAGCTGAAAACATCAATTCCAGTAAGCAGTCCTCAGATGTAGGCCAATACAAGTCTGATGAAGAAATTAACAGCAGTGAAGCCTGATATTAACCTGAGTTTTGACTGCCCCAAGAACTTAAAAAGTATGAGATCACTGCCCCAAAGGAGACTGGATGAAAAAACAAACTATTTTCTTTTGAAACATGATTCAGGCTGCTTTTGTGGAAAGTCTAAAGTCAGAGTGTAGTTTCCAGGTCCTGTGTTCACCTGCAACTTTTTTCCGTTGAAATGCATGACCATATAAACTGAGGCATCATTTTAAAAAAAAAAAAAAAGTCATTGCCATAAAAACTCAAAAGCTGACCACACTGTGACCCTGATGAGAAAATCAGGTTTTCTAAAAGAAAAATAAAAACATTTGGGTCAGTAAGTCTTCTTTTTGCTGGGTTTCAGTATCTCAAAGGTAGGCATGCAGAACAACTTATCAACCTATCTGAAAAAATAAACAAGAAGCTATGAAAAAAAACGTATCTTATCTTTTTTTTAAGCTTTCTTACCACTTAGCTCTAAATATCACCTATACCAGTAGCAGAAAAATTAAGCCCTTCTCCAGGGAAATACCACTAGTGAATTAAGCCCTTCTCTAGAGAAACAGCATTAGTGAATATAAATAAAAGAGAAGTGACAACAAAGAAAGCTACTAGATTTTTTTATATTATTATATATTTACAAATCTTCTATATTTTGAAAGCAAAATATTTTTTACTTCTAGTGCCAAGGAATAAAGACACTTCAAATGGAAAATACCTGAGTTTTTTCACGTAAACATATATAGGACTTTGACCTTTGGAACATCTGAGAAACAGTCCTGGTTTATAAATACAGTAAGTTGGAATAAGTAGCTGTGCAGTGAGCAGTATCATTATCTCATCAAGGAAACTCCTCACATAAAAAAAGTAAGGACATACAGACGTGTTTATAGGGTCAAGATTTCAGAGCAAGGGATGAGTGCAATGGAAATCCATAAACCAAAGAGACAGGGTCCACACCTTTGATCCGTGAATTACGCAGCCCTTCACATACACTGGCTAATGACCATACATCAGCCTTGTGTAACAACCATCACAAATATTTTGATAGTCCTTATTTTACAAGTGGTAAAGATCTGGTAGAGAAGGCAGTAATTGTTCTGATTTATGACTGGCTTAGAGAAGTGAAGTGGCTGTGTCTGCTCCAAGGTGAGGAAAGGGCTTTGAAATAAAACCTAAACCATGGTGACTTCTGTCAGTCTTTGCTTCTCAATTAGCTGACTGGAGGTGCTCCAGCCTACAGCAAAACTATCTACTATGTTGGACATCTAGCCAAGGCTGCTGTTTGGATTCTCCTTGTAGGTGATGAACAGACACGCACCAGACTGCCTGCTGGTCTGGAATACCTAAGCTTGGGATGAGAGACAGCCTTACAGGTGTATCTCTCTCTGCACTGGTTATAACTGGGTGAGTGACTCAGAAAGGACACTAAATCCATGGGCACCTAAGACCAAGTTGAAGGATCTTCCATTTTTACTAAGTAAGTTTTGACCTTGGATGCTGCACAGTTGACAGCAGCCATGGAGCCCTCCAGAGCCTTTGGACGCATCTCCTGATCAGTGGGGCACAATGAGCTCAAAGCCAAAGACATCCTGCATCTTTAACTGTTCTATTTCCAGGAGCATCTAGAGTTTGAGTACAACCTCTTTAAATGTGGGTTGCATGTCAAAAATGCAGTCTGATCTTGGACATCTGGCAAGTATATGTATATGCTTAATTGAGAGAATAAACATTCCTCAAAGATTCAGAGTCCTGAGATTGCAACCTTGACTTTAACCTTTTGGCTTTCTTCACATCCTAGTAAATGCAATCTATCACGCATACCACATTAGAGTATACGCCCAAAAAACTGGAACAGATCACAGTTCTATGAAGCTGAAAAAAAATATTTGTGATAGGATTTAGAAATGTAAGATTACATCGTAATCCTCTCTTCAAAAAGAAAAATGAAAAGAAAAGCTGAGAAAAAATGAAGCAAATTATTCCTGCTGTGGCATATGAAAACTAGAAGAATTTAATTTTCTGGTCTGTTTGTCCTAGCATGCTTCTCTAGGCTTGTCATCAGTTCCACTGGAACACAGGGAATGTAAAAGATATTTTAATACAAATTACTGAATTTGATTCATTCCATTCTCCTTATAAAATTATCTGCTGTAAAATTATGTCTAATGTGAAACAGTTATAATTCGCTTGCTACTCACTGTATTAATAGCTATTAAAACTGACCACAGTAGCACGCACCCAGTTGTTGCAACATGCAAAAACCCACAAGATTTATTTCAATGTGTCTGGGGAGTGCCAAAGCATAAAAACATACTGAAATTTAAAAGGTCTAATGTAACTATTATATAGATCCTTGAGAAAACTGCCAGTCAACTCAGAATAGTACAGTCAACTATTTCTAAATATCACAGACCTCTTATAAATCCCTTTTTGTGATGTTTCCTACATGAGTTACACCTGTCACAGGAATTTTTGACCTTGATTTCAAGACTTGCAGTGTCTGTGGACCTCTTTAAGCACTGGAAGTTTCACAACATGAAACAAATTAATTTCAGAAAACACATCCATAAGCAGCCCTAAAGTCACCTTGCAAAAAGCCCTTATGAACAGTGTGTTTATCATCAGTATTAATTAAAGCCTGGAATCTGACCCCAGAGTTAGAGACTATCCTGGTGCTGGCTAGAGATCAGCCCATCTAGCAAAACAAACCCTCTAAGCAATACCACATGGAAGACTGATGGTCTCCAGTGGGATTGGCCTTTGGTGATAAGATCAGTGGGGAGGCGAACAAGACTAACAGTATCTCATTGCTTTGATGCTCTGTTGATAGGCACTATAAAAAACCTCAGACAGTTTGTACCAACCCACACTCATCCAGCATGGCAAAGTGCCAGCTCAGTCCTTTCTCTTGATGGACAGAAGCAATGCTGAGGATGTTTTTTCTTTCCATAAAATAGCAAGTGGTGGACAGAAGTCCATGACAGTGAGATGATAAAGTGACAGAGCATTTTGCTCCTGCAGGAGTCGCAGCATCTTCTCATAGGAGGATGAAAATGGCAACCACAAAGTAAGCAAACCAGCCAATAAAGATTATTGCAGGCCTGCTAGCATGCAGAGTGCTAAAATTTTGCAAACTTCAATCCTTCCTGTGTATAACATGTAGATCAAACTACCTCTTACTCCTTCCAGCTGTGGGAGGCTGAATATATGCAGCAGGAATCCTGCAGCTGCATGTAAAGGGAAGAAGGCATCCAGATGGTGTATGCACAGATGGAGAGAGCCTGTGCTGATGGCACTGCCCCTCATCCAGCACCAGATGACACACGGGAGCTGCTGGGGAGAGAGGGACAGCTGTGTGGGGATGATACGGTGCCTCCATGCTGTGTGGAGTTCATTTAGGCCTCATTTTGATGAATTTGGAGGTATCCTGACCTTGGTCTGGCCTTTTGTGCTGGGGGCCCTATGGAGCACTTGCTCAGGGAAGCTGTGGTGAGGCATGTGGGGCAGATGAGGCTTAGTCAGAGGAAACCATGTAAATCTCAGCAGTGGCTAATTTGTGGCTTCATCCGCAAATCACTTAGGCAGACAAGGGCAATTTACTTCCACTGCAAGGATGTAAACACATATGTGTTTCCTAATCCCCCTGCTCCACCTGAACCCAGAAAACATTTACTAGCCTGCCTGGGAAATCTCCTCTGCAGTAGCTCCTAAAATAGGGCTGGTTTAAGAACGTAATCCCAGAACATCACAGAATCATCCATTTGCACTGGAGGGAGCATCTGTAGACACCCTGAGCCTGCTCTGGCTCTGTGAAGGAGGTTCACTCTGCTCTTCCCTAGGTCTTTCCCCATCAGCTCTCTAAGGTACCTCCCAGCTAGCTGGCCATTGAAGATCCTACTCTTTGCTCAGCAGATGCAGGGCCTGACAGAGTGAAGGGGACCCTAAACATGAGAAAGTGCAACACCCAGGACTTTCTGCCAGCACTGCAGCCCTAAATACCTTGCCTGTGAGAGCACATAATGATGGCTTTCCTGGCTGGACTCGTTGGCAGCATGCTATGTCAATGTGATAGAGCAGAGTAGAGGACTGATGAAAATAGGAAATGCAGGAATACAGGGAATGAAAATAAGAGCATGAGATAGGAGAAATTCTGCTGTCAACACTAGTAAATTTTGTCCATTGCTGTCATATAGAAACGAGGACAGTGGGCAAAGGAAGGGCTTCACTTCACTTACACTCTGCAGATCTTCAGAGTAGGGTGACCACACCCAAATTGTTTGAGGGGAATGGTCAGTATTCCATGCTAACTCTATAAATGAGGAATGTTTGAGATACTGGTGTTCAGGCTGCACTGGAAATCTGCCAGGAAGAGGAGTGACACATTAACAATATACATGACTGAGTCTCAGTGCCCAGATATGTTCCCTGGCATTGCTCAGTTTGTTGTCATGTGCTTTGCCTCTGAAATCTGGTCACCATGTGGATTAGTTGACATTTGTACCATTGCAATGTGCTAAATGCTATGTTTGAAAAGACAGTCTTCTGAATATTGTTGCAGGAGGCAAAACAAAAGGAGCAGTAACTTCCTAAATGATGAGTATATCAAACACAAAAACACTCCTGTAATCTCTGGAAGTAAGACATCATCATTTCTTCACATACAGCACCAGAGAAATTACTCTGATTTAGTAAGCATTAAAAGAAGAATTTAATTACTTGGCAAACCTAACAGTGGATGGAAACATCTTCCCTTTGAGCTACGTTCCTGATACATTCTCATAGCAAGGACATACATACTCCCCGACAGCATTGTGAAAAAACAAACTGAAAGGGGAGGAGAATATAACCTGTAGTGAGATAGAAATTGACATTTAGATCAGTAAAATGCCCTCTGCACTCTTGTATTCTGCCTGACTGCTGCTAGCACAGGTGCTTTGAAGAAAGGCACAAACACAATGTACCACTATGCAATGACGTGCCCATGGAACAGTTTCTGCTTAACTTTAAGACATGCATTATGTCCCAGAGCATGACAGTTTATTGCAGCTTGTGTGACTCCTACATTTTTATCCTAGCTTGTGTAAGAGTAGATGGGATGATTCATACACATCATTTGGTGCTGCTTTTAGCATTTGTGGAGGAAATGCTAACTGTTCCTTCTTACTCTTTGACTGATTTTTACCACTGGAGTTACCACGGGACTAGTGACAAAAGAGGCAGGGGCAGGTGCTCTGGCTTCAGCTTATAACACAACTAGATTTGGGTAATTTCTTCCAGACTTAAAAAAATCAGGAGCTGCAAAGAGAACTACATGGTATTAGCAAGGCCAGCCTTGTTTTTTACATATATAACTTGCAGGTTGAGCTAGACTTTATTTCTGTTTGTGTTGTGGCATGACACCTTATGACTTTGATTTAAGTGAGGGAGCAGGTGAGGGCTTTGGTGACTTTCCACTGGCTGGAGATTTCCCATCAGGAAGCCAAGTTCACCTGCTAGCTTCAGCTGTGAGCCTCCAGGCACCTCCAGGCTGTTGCTTATTGACTTAGAGGCCTTTCTTGCCCCATGGGTGGGTTAACTAATGACATTCCTCTGTTCCTGCCCCCTTCTCTTACTCAGAGAGCCACACAGCTCTCAGGCCCCATTGATGTGGTCCCATCAATCCATCATCATGTAATGTGGTGTGGGCCCTGACACCTCCTCCCACCCCTCATGCCAGCTTCCTCACTGGAATTGCAGACCTTGTTTCCATTTGCAAGCTTGGATTTCTGAGGAAGGAAGAAATGCTTTATGAGTCACCACCCTCAAGAGCTTTACACTTCAAGATGTAAATGTAGGAGGTTATTGTTCAGAGGTCTCTCCGTTTGCTCTAAAACCCTGCAAAATCTAGTGTGGAAACCAAAATCAAGAATTTCTCTATTTGGCTATATGGAAATGATTATTGCAAAATGCTGATACCTGCAGAACTTTCCATGTAATTTTCACAGTTAGGAAACAGCAAACTCAAAGCCCCTCAGCTCTAAGCTGACTCAAGATATGAGTTTCCATTTACCATTGTATGCTTTGCTCTTGTTGGTGCCAGTAAACTCTTAAGCAAGTTGTCTACAACAGCAAATACTTACATAAGTACAAATGACATGTTTTTACAAAGGATTCCAACATATTGGCTACATCAAAAGGGGAAATAAGTGGAAAAGATGATGAGAATGTTGTTCTTAAATGGCTTGTAGCAAAGGGAAAGTCCAGCTCCTAATGTATTCTGAAAATATCTGGTAAAAAATATGCTCTCAGGTTTCATTTCATCTATGGATTAGGAGCGCTAAAGATGCCACAAGAGAGTCCAAGGGCATTAACAAACTAGCACACGTACTCCACCCTTGGAAGATCTGTAAATACAGTACAACAAACCCATCTGGCAGCCCTCCAAAACCACTACAGGAAAGGTAGATATTAATAATGCCTACTAACATCCAGAAAGAGTAAATGGGATTTCTTCTGGGTGATGGCTGGTGTCTAAGACTACCTCAACAATTCCTTCTGTGACCAAGGTAGGAAAGAATTGGAGAGACGAGGGCTGAGAAATGAGGAAAACTAAGCCAATTCCGAATACTGAATTTAATCCCCGAAAAATCAGGAGTTTAAACAAAACAATAGTTATTTGTCTTTTGATCTGGACTTGTAGATATCACTTGGTTGACTTGTTGGACTATTCTACTTCAGCTAAGAATGTCCATTCCTTTTTCTTTTTTGGGAATTGTTAGCCACTGAGAATTTGAATGCCAAGGAAAATGCTAAATACCATGTCTATGACTGATGTGAAGAATTGGAGGAGGGAAATGCTTCTGATTAATCAGCCTTATGAAACCTTTCTTGCTCTGTTTTAGCCCCCCTGTTCTGCTTGAAAAAGCAGCTGTTGAGGGTGCCAAACAGGTAAGACCAGAAGAGTTCAATATGACCTCCTTCTGTGATGGAGGTTTATGAGGTTATATCAAAGACTGCCTCAGGGAGCATCTTGGTGAAGGACACACACATGTTTTTGGGATTCTTGCTATGGTCAGACAGAGTTAAAGCCAGGTCTCTGACCTTTCTGCACAGAGGTTCTAGTGTGGAAGCTAGGGGTATTTCTGCTAGTTTATCAAGAATCAAACAGGGGGTGCTCAGATCAGTCTCAGCTAGACTCACTGGAGCCCAGCCTACCCCAAGATAAGAGGGGCAAGTACTGAGGGAGAAGCCCATTGGTGCAGATAATGCTGTCATGGCATCACTCTTCATCATCAGTTGTGGTAACCAGGGGCTACTGGGGGCAGTGGCAAGTTGGCAGAGTCCTCACAGGGCTTCATGCACATCATCTGCTGCAGACAGATGGATGCTAAGTCAAGTTCTCAAGCCAAATGTGGCACTCAAGATTTCAACAAAAGGCCTTAAGTACCCTTTGACCTTAGCATGACCAGAGATTTTTTTGCTGCCTCTGCTAGATATGACTCAATTTTTGATGGAATTTTGATTTGCAAAATGGTTCAGTCTTGATCATAGATAGAATGATAGAAATTTTTTTGGTTTGAAGGGACCTATAAAGGTCATCTAATCCAACCCATCTGCAATGAGCAGGGGTTTCTTCAACTAGATGATATTGCTCAGAGCCCCATCAAGCCTGGCTTTGACTGTCTATATCCACTGCCTCTCTGGGCAACCTGTTTCAGCGTTTCACCACCCTCACTGTAAAAAAAAAAAATCTTTCTTGTACCTAGTCTAAATCTACCTTCTTTTAGTTTAATACCATTGCCCTTTGTCCTATTGCAACAGGCCCTGCTAATAAGTTTTTCCTCATCTTTTGTATAAGCCCTCTCTAAGTACTGAAAGGCAGCAATAAGGCTTTCCTGAAATCTTCTCTTCTCCAGGCTGAGCAAGCCCAACTCTCCCTGTCTTTCCTTTTAGGAGAGGTGTTCCAGCCCTCTAATCATCTCCATGACCCTCCTTTGGACCTGCTCCACATTCTTCCTGTGCTGAGGACCCCAGAGCTGGATGCAGTGTTCAGGTGGGGCCTCACTAAAGCAGAGCAGAGGGGCAGAATCACCTCCCTCAACCTGCTGGCCATGCTGCTTTTGATAGAGCCCAGGGTGAGAATGAGCCCTACTGACATTAACAGGAATTGCATACTGGAGGCACATACAGGAGCGCACTTTCTGTACGTGAATGGGAAGTGTCACTGCCTATCCTGACATTCACCAGAGTATAACAGCTAAAGGCCTTCCCATGCATCACAAATCTTGACATAATGTAAAATTTTCAGATTCACAAAATTCCACATTACTCTTTGTGTGAAGATACCAACACAGAGATGACTAATGGTGATCTATGTGCCATAGTGACTTGTTCTGACTTAGATTTTGCAGTGGTTCTTCAGAAGTTCAGCTTGCTTTCTTTCTGGCCCTTCACAGCGACTGGGCTCAAAAGCTGCACCACCAGCCACTGAGGCAGCCAGGTGTGATACCTGGATCCACACTGCTTATTCCTGTGTTTAAAGGCCTCTCTTCACAACCATGACAAGGCACATAATACCAATGACAGACAGGAGAGCCCAATAACCTGATCAGAAAAAACAGCATCCTGACCTAGCTCTTCCTAAGGCTGTTCCAGGAGGATGGCATCCAACAGAGGTGGAGTAAGTATCCCACGGAGATGAGATAACAGTAGTGGGTCTCTGGAGCGCCTGACAGGCTGAGGAGGGTTATTGTCTGTTGGGGAATGAGATGCTACAGAAGGGCATTAAGGGATTGCATGAGACTTAGTACTAGATTTTTAGGGGAAAAATCAAAGGTGGGGAAAGACAGATACTGATGGCTTCTGAGGAGGAACAAGCATGTGACAATTCAGTGATAGCAAAGGTATAAAAGGGGCCAGTCATGCAAACAGGCTGTACAGGTCAGTACACTTGCCCGGCCATGCCCTGCACCTCATCAGTACAGTCTGTCCCATCTCCTGACTAAATGACATTCCAACTCTTCTCCTGGGAGAGGGATCCTGTTCAACATCTGTGGGTGTGTGGGGTCAGAGTGCGGAAGCTGAGTGGGAGCAGGGTCAAAGGGACTGGTGACTGGAGAGCCTGAAGAGCATGTGTATCGTGTTGGTGCATATGTCAGTGGTTTTCACAATTAAATACCAAGCCAGACTAGCTGGAAAGTAGGATAAGAGGCTTTGGAGCCAAATATTGAGGTGCCTGTTGTGGTTTTGGGCCATTTTCTGGCAAGACTCAAGGGTCTGAGTCATCTACTGGAGGGACCAAGGGATACAGGGGATGACTGAGAGACTTGTTATTGTGTGTGCTTGTGCAACTGAACATGTGCAAGGGGGGTTGTACCTAAGGGATCTGGAGTGGGACCACAGCCACAGGGCTTTGCATGCCCAGGTGCCAGTGCTTGCAGAGACTGGGGTCCAGGGGCAGCTGCTAGGCAGGCTGACAATCCAGCTCCAGCCGATGGAGGGACCCACATTTTATGTATGTGTACATTTCCTGCTCCTAGAACTTCCTAGAACTTCCAGAGAGCAGGACAGGATTAGCCCAGTTGAGCCACCTGTGTATGTGTATTTCTGCCTGTGCTGATCTGTAAGGCCAGCAACGTGTGTATGTGCATCTTGTGTGAGTGTGGAGGTGCTCTTGGTGGCTGTGTGCTCAGGCCCTCCATGGGATAGATCTAAGGGCATGGAGATGTGGTCGTCCTGCCTCAGTCAGGCTGCTAGGTTTGGCAGCCCCTACAACAGATTACTTTACAGAGGCAAGGCTTGATTTAATTTAATGTCCGTTCATCAGTTTTGCTGAGAGTATACGGAATAACGTACTAGCAAAAAGGGGCTGATGAGGTTTCCCAAAAAACAAAAGGTGTGTCTGGACTGTAGAGCTAGGTTTAAGAACCCAGATCAGCTCTCTATTAGTCTTGCTGGTATAGCTTGGACTTGAGTGTTCTTTAAACACACAAATAATTACCCAAGCCTCCTGGCCTCCTCTGTCAGACACCTGACACAGAGGGGATCACTCAGCATGCAGCATTGCTTTGATTTCTCTGCAGGTCTTAGATTTTAAGGACAGGACTCACCAAGAACCTTCAAAGGTTCTTAAAATCTGCACTGAGGTTGCTCATGGTCCTAAAAAGCTGGAGTCCATTGAGGTCTGGCCTCATCTGCAGTCACGTCTCTGCATGACAGATAATGAGAGGGAAGAAAGGGCCACTGACAGAAAGCTGTGAGAGAAGAGCCTGAGATGAGTGAGCCACCTCACTTGCCTTCATGCAAGACAGGCTCTGCCCCAAAAGCTCTTTAAGCCTGTTTCCCCACTTGAATCTGCAAAAGGAATAAGATAAAATAACCCAACAATAGGGCTCTGTGTGATTCAAGCCACAATACTATGTCTGTCACAAAAGAAAAAAGCTTTTGTTTGTATTTGGCTGGTATCTATGAATCACAGAGGCCACAAAGATTTTCACCAACCTTTGCACCATCTTTGATGGTTTACAGATGTTCCCCACTGCTGCTTAATTTCAAGTTTGAGCTGCTTTAGCAGATATATTGGAGGCAGCAGCTCTGATGGCCTTTCTCTGAAATGGCTTTTACCTTACATAGTGCTTCTTGCTTTTTAAAGCTTTGATTTCTTTATTTTTTTGGTTTAGGTTTGAGAAAAAATGGATACTGTTGGGAATTAGTGATCCTGCCAACTTGCTCAGTGGTGTTTTCACAGCCAGATACAATGGCTTGAAAAGGAACAAAGCAAAAACACCGTAAGATTTCCTCCTCCACCCCATTTTCCCAAAAGGACAAATCTAATCTCTGCAATGAAGAGTATCTCTTCCAGTCCAAGGAAACATTTGAATGTGACGTGCTAAAGAAGAAATTGAAGACAGCGCATTACCGCCCTTCTCCCGCTGTGCTGTTTGCTGATTTTATCATTAGATTACTGCATTGTGGTTTTTTGATTGGCCAAACTGTTACACTCACCCTAAATGACTACACTCTCCTGAGTGAAACATCTCCTGGATTCAGAAATCATTTATTTCATCAGGAGTGGGGCCTCCTGCGTCAGACACCTGAGGCAGAGTGGATCACTCAGCATGCAGCATTGCTTTTATTTCTCTGCAGGTCATAGATTTCAAGGACAGGACTCACCAAGGACCCTCAAGCCAATGTTCTTTTCCACGGACCACAGGGCTTACTGAGATCAGTTCATGCTTCATATCCAAAGACAATGGTTGGAATAAAACAGATTTTTCTGGAAAAACTTCCAGTATAAACATTTTTTTATCTATTGTGAGTTGTTCTGATGATTAAGTACTTTCTTACAGTAAATTACTTTTAATTAAAAATGTATTTCCAACCTCAGCCACTGGATCTTGTTTTGTATCTTTGTCTGCCAGACTGAAACAGTCTCTCCAGTTTTCTGTTAACATGTAGGTGTCTCTAGGTTGTAATCAAACCACTTTCTGGTTTGCTGGTCCCTTTAGACCTGTCCCAGGTACATTTTTCAGTCCAGCATATTTTTATGCTTTGTTTGTGAAGAGTTTCAAGAACGTCAACACCAGTGTGAGATCCCTAACTCCCACCTGCTTCCTTTCTCCCGTGATTCTCTCTCCCACAATTCACAGAAAAACATATATAACAGAAACATCCTTAGACAATGAATATACCCCTTCAGATGAGTATTTTGAGACCAGAATTTGACCAATTTTTGGTGCATCTGGCACATTCCCCATTGATTCTGCATCACCCTTGCTCTCTGACAAAAATGTTATGTAGTACCAACTCCACTTTCCAGGATCTCAATCAGGCTGACAGGTCTACAAATTATCTGGGTCATGCCATTTGTTGTGCTAGCTTTCTCCCAGCCATTTGGAACTTCCCCAGTGTGCTAAGATTTATTTTCTTTGGCTTGCTCTTTTTTTTTAGACTGCTGGATACAGGTTACTTGGATCCTTGCCTGACTTTATTATCTGCTGTTTAACCTACTCTTTAGTTACAACTAGAACAAAAACTATGTGATCACTGGGGCTTGACATGAATAAATGATTAGGGTTTGGGGTTTTTTCCCTGGACATAGGACAAAAATGTAACAGAATAAGCCTCTTTTTTACATCTTTTTCTATTGGCAGTTTTACTACTTCATCTTGTAGTGGACACATGTCATTTTTAGTGTTCTTTATGCTCTGGAAATACTAAAATAAAATCCCCAAAGTACAAGAAAATACTACTCAACAGGCAACTTTCCTCAGCTCTGCTTCTCATGGTTCTCCTTGAGATCTGTTTCGCCTTTTATCAATTTTCTCCAAAACCTAACTTCTAATTTATGTGTATTGACATTAGGAGCTTTTTCCATTTTCTCTTGGGGTCCAAGTACACATATGCATAAGAAGTTTCTGCAGCACGCCATTTAATGAATGTGGATTCTTTTGCTGGGAGGGGCTTTTTGGGCATCTCCTTAAATGTTATCCAATGATTCTCAATCATCGTTCAGATTTTTCTGTTAATAAAGTCTTTCTCTCAGTTGAATTTCTCCCAGCATTGTTTTTAGCTAAAATGATTTTTTTCTTTAAAGCACAATTAATATCCTTTATTGGCTTGAACTTCATTCTGTTTGGAGATAACAATAAACATAATCCCCCTGTCATCACTTATACCCAAGCCATTACTAATTGTTCATTTTTTATGTAGTCTTTCTGCTGTAGTAAAGACAAGATCTAATGTAGGAGAGTTCCTAGTTGAATATAGCACTGGAATTGTTGTCTGTAACATTTGCAATGATAGCATCTCTTTCATTCAGTACAGAAGATTTGGACTATTTCAGAAAGCCAAGCGACACAAAAGACAAAAACCCTGGTAACAAAACAGCTCAAGAAAACAGCCCAGCTTCTTTGCACAGCTGGCCATATTCTGAGGAAACATCCTGCTGGTGCCTCTGAAAACCAGTCCCGTAACACTTTACAGACTCTAATAGAAGTAGCCCCTTCAGCAGCCCATGTTATGTCACCATCATGCAGTACCTTCCTCCAACAGGGATTCAGAAGATGTACAGGCTCCTTGTTTGCATAAAGGGGTCTCCTCTGATGCCAAAACCAAACAGTCTGGCTGCAGGGACATCACAAAGCTTCTGGGTAAAATGGAGGTTTAATGCACAGTGCATCCAGTTTGCCCTTTATTGTTATCAATATAACAAAAAGGTTAAAAAAGGAAGATACATTTGAAAAGAAGGTTTGTAAACACACCACCATAAAAAATGTCCCCTGGGTGTCTTTATCTGCACAGCACAGAGAGATGAGGCAAATATAACTGTTTCATATAAAATGTAGGAAGAGCAAGTCCTGAAGCTCACTTTGTGTTGAAGGGATTCACTGCTACCTTTTTCTGGTCTACCAACATTGCATGGCATTCCCTCAGTTTCATTTTAGAAGTCCAGTTACTCAGTGCTGCAAAAATCAATATTATTTTCTGCCTCAAAATTCCTAATATTCTGTATTGCACTTTTTGTGCTTTGATGAGGACTGATACATGATCTAAAAGACTATCCTATTTTAAATCGGCATGTGATAGGGAGGAAATATTATTCCAAAAGACTTAGATGAAAAGCTGAGTTTTTAAACTGCCATTTCTCACACCTACTTTTAGTACACTACCAGCATCCACAATGCTCAGCTATTCTACAAAGCATGAAAAAAGTAGCAAACAGGTCTTGCGTGATGATTTCATTTTTTAAAAGAACAGCATTTTCAAACATCAATCTCATTTCTGCAAACAAACACACATGTACTCTTACACAGAGTAACAGTTTTCTAATTTTGAGTTTAGCTTGCAGCATGGTCAATGTCTACAAGAATTTTTCCTCCTCTGGAAGATTTTTCCAGACAATCCAGGGAAATTCAGATTTTGTTGTAAGAGGATTTTTCCCTTTTAACTATTTAATCTTTCTTTCTTTCTTTCTTTCTTTTTTAAAGTGTGCTGGCACTTGGAGGAGCAGCCTGTGTTTGCACTGTAGGCCACCAGCTGCTGATTCAACAACGCAGGAGCACAAACACACAGGTTCACTCAAACACGCACACACACACACACACACACACACACACACACACACACACACACACACACACACACACACACTCACATATGCACACACAGAGCTCCACAGGAAAGTGATTGATGACCAGTTTCCGTGTCAGAACTGTGATATTTCTGGCTGAACAGCTTTCTACCTTTTTTTTTTCTTTTGGTAAAAAAGCCACAGCATAAAGATAAGAGGCAGAGCACTTAAGACATGTTTACAAAGATTAAACCACCGACTTGGCTTTAGTTAAAGTAAATTCTCCTGCTTCCCACTGTGCAATGTAGGTTTACAAAGGGAGGACTGGCAAAGGTTGCTTCGTCTTCTTTTCTGGCACTGTCTGTTGGCTCCAAAACAAATGAACAACTTAAACCACATAAAAGGGCAGCAAGGTATTAGCACTTTTGAGGAGTTCAGTATCTCACACACTCCTAATCTGCCTGGGTAGGTTTTTGATCTGAGATGCTGCATTGCCTTTATAATGACAGGGTAGTTTAACAAGCCCAAAATTCAAGATTCTCTCTGCAGCCGAGGAGTTACCAAGCCCAGCACTCAGCCCCTCTTTGCTGCTATTGTCACTGGGAGGACTGCTCTCCCAGCTCTCCCCTGGGGCCAGGGAGGTGCAGGGAACCCCAAACCCCCCTGTATTATAGCTCAAAATGCCGTCATTTTCCCCAAGGTTGAGACCACAGTAGATCTGAGGAACGGTTTTAGGCGGTTATAAGAGGGCAAAATTGCATGACTGCAAACTTCCAGCACTGAAGACAAGGTTTTATGGAAGGGAAGGTGCTATCTGCTCAGACAGTCCCTGGAAGCAGTGGCCACAGCAGGGAGGTGTAGGAACTGTAGAAAACAATAGAGGATGGCAGAAACACAAATCTCAAGAGATCAGATAAAAAAATAACTAGTTAGTGTTCACAGAAAAATTAACTTAAAGATCTCAAGTACATCTGGAAGTTTTGTATTAATGTATTTGCATTAGTGTTAGTGTGACACACTACTCTGCTTCTCTTGCAGAAAGAGATTGTCATGGCTATGGCAAGAGAACAAGAAAGGACAAATGGCATGTCTACCTACAAACAAATTATGTGCCTGCAAGATTATTTATCTCAGAATTCATTATTACAGCAAATAATTATTTAATATTTGTAAACACAAACATGGAGAAAGGAAAGGAATTTAACTTCAGCCTTTCACTTTAGTTTTTGTACCTGACGAGGAAAACAGTCATTGTAGTTATCTTTGGTGAGGTGTAATCCAGAGGAAGACATGGTGAGGCAAGAGGTCTGTACCGAAAGGATATTGTATTGCCAGTAGAAGTGGAAGGACATATTGGATAGGTGTGGCACAGCCTCTCCCAGGTTTAGTCATATTCAATATTTTTATTCGTGCCCCACATGATGGAACAGAGAGGATATACAGATGGCAGCCAGCACTGTCAGGAGTTTGGAAGACAGGATTAGAATTCAAAATTATCTAGGAAAACCAGTATTTTTAAGGTCTAGCAGGAAAACCTGCTACTCTGGAAACAAGCTTGCAGATTCTTCCTCACACGGACAATAACTGGCTGCATACTGCAGGATGGAACAGTTGCCTGGCCAGCAGCTCTGCAGAAAACCATCCAGAGGCTGTAGAGGATCACAAGCTGAACAGCAACTTTGTGTTGTTGTAGAATAGGGTAGCCCCAAGATAGCAATGTATAAGCAGAATTACACCCTGTGAGACACATAACCAATTTTAGTCTCTGCAAAGTGACTGTGAGTACCTGTGTGCAGTCCAGCAATCTGCTCTCCAAGAAAGATGTGATTCAGCTGTACCAAGTTGAAAGAACAGCAAAAGGGCTAATTAAAGGTCTAGAAACACAGTGCAGGAGAAAATTTAAATTATAGAATTTCTTGAGTAGAGAGGACTTGCTGCCATGACACACAGGTGACAAGAGACAGATGTAGACTAAAGGGAGACAGACTGAGGTTAGAGATCAGGAAGCACTTTCCTAATGCTAAAGGGAGATCATACAGGAACAATTGAACCATGCATGTCCACCAGGGTAGGCTTGTGAAATGCTTGCTGGAGTATCTGAAATGTAGCTGAGCCTGATTGACAGTGGAAGCATGGTCCTACAAGCCTATAAATGGGAAAAAGTGGCTACATCCCAGCCCACTTCCTCAGGGTACACTCAAACCACAGGTTCTAGATCAGAAAATTGCCACTCAGCACTTACCCCAGGGCAGGAAAACACTTCATTGGAAGGACCTGAAACACAATAATGGCTTAAAGTGTCTCATGATCTATCATCTCCTTCATCATACTGGCTTCTGGGAGACCTGTTCTTTAACACCCAGCTCCCCATCTTTGGGATACAGGGAGCTGGGGTCAGTGCTAGAGGGTCTGAGATCTGCACAGGGATGCTGCAAGCCTGGGGGACATTTTTAATGGTCTGGTGGGTCCAGGTACTGCCATAATCACTGGGCTAAGCTCATTTCGTTAGGAATAGAGGGGAAATAAGTCTTGGCACAAAAACCATGTACTCCAAATTGCAAGTTAGTCAGAACCAGAATAAAAAGAAGATGACTAATAAGATCTGTCTTCTAACCCCATACATTGTGGCCTCTACTACAATACATATACCAGGCAAACAGTCTCTGGGAACCCCTTTTCTTTAGAGACAAATACATTTTGAGTCAAAAGAAATTAAAAGCAGGCTTAGGGTACAAAACTAGCAACAGTCTCCAAAGAAACAAGCCAAAGAGAAATTTGTAATTTTTGAAGGATTTCTCCCTGTATTTCAAAGCAAAACAGTGTTTTAACCAATACTGTTAGTTTATACTGACAGCAATAAACATTTATGTC
Organism: Pomatostomus ruficeps; assembly: GCA_013400735.1. NCBI lineage: Eukaryota > Metazoa > Chordata > Aves > Passeriformes > Timaliidae > Pomatostomus > Pomatostomus ruficeps. The sequence goes on from VYZT01010571.1 coordinate 79,786, forward strand.
ACTCAAAAAAAAATCCACATTAAAAAATTGCAGACAATCAGTGGTTTAGAGTCTTGGGGGATTTAAAAGGTATGGCGTGGAACACATTTATCAAAATTCATAAAGGAGTAAGTGTGCTGTAAGACTTTTTGGGGGAGGTACAATACATTCTGCTCACACTCAAGAGCACGAGTGTGGCACGGCCAGCTGGGTTTTTAAATGCCTGCCATTGTGGTTTGCTCCATCCATCAGTCAGTCAGCTCCCAGATAAAGTTTCTTGCAGCATTCATTTCTGGGCCTTAATGCTCTAAAGAACCAATGAACTGTTGATTATGGGGGTGCCTCAGACTGTCAGAGGGTTTCTTTTACCCTCATTACATGGCTTAGATGTTGGTGGGAAATAAGCAGATAGAACAAACTGAGGAAACATCTAAAGACCATGAAAGGGTGTATTTTCAACATAGATTCCTACACGGCCCTTTTGCAGAACTTTCAGGCATGTCTATTTGCATTTGGCAAGTGGGTGAATGAACAGAGAGATGACATTTTATACAGGCATTTGCAGTTGCTTCTTTGTTGTACACAAAGAGGTTGCACAACCATGCAATTTTCCACACACAAAATGGATGAAACTGTAAATTTTTCAGGTGCACTTTAAAATGCTGTTAAAAACCTCCATATGACTCTTTCAACATGGAATTCACTGTTCTCACTTCCACTTCTTCCTTACCTCACATCTTTAGCCAGAAATATTAAAAATACACCGAACTCATAGAGAAGCAGCAGTCTTAGCTCTGAATCTCCGTGTTTTTCTGTATTTGAATAAAACCTTTAAGGTTACTTGAGCTGGCAAGAAAGGTGGGGGGCTGTGTGTGTCTTAGTAGAAATTAATGTTTTGGTTGGCTGGACAAGCTCAGGAAATTTCTGTAGTGAGCATGATGAGAGAGGATGTTTGGCAAGATGTTTTCCAACAGCTGGTACAGGTGAAGGATTAGGGGGAAAAATGCTTAAAAGTCTTTTCCTTAAATTTTCTGCTTTCTACCCCTCTTAGATATACAATCAATTTTGAAGTCTCATACAAATCTCCCTGAAATCCATGGGTCTCTTTGCACTGGCTCAAGAAGACTTGAAATAAATTCTCCGAATGCTGTGTTGGTTATTAAAAACATTTTGACATTCCTCCCTGCCCTCTTAAACACAGCTATTTTGGGAAGAAGCAGCAGATACTGGCCTGAACTCAGAGAAGCCACCCAGGTGACTCTGCCCAGGGCCAGAACTTGATGTGTCCGGGTTCCAAAATGTCATGTGATGGGGTGACTTGTGCCACTGTTTCCCCCTTTCTTGGGTGAGGGGTAGGGGAAGAAAGGCCATGGAGGGCACAGACATTCAAACTGCCTGGTGGCAAAGGAGGTATAGAGAGGGGAACAGGCTTGGATATGGTGTGTTGTGCCTTGTGGGACGTGAAGGGTGGGGATGGTCCTTAGCTTGTGCCTTCGTCTTAGGCTCTTTGCTAAAGAGTCCGTGATGCAGAGAGAGAGCAGGACCAGCCTTTAAAATTCAACATAATTTGTATACAGAGAGTTTCCAGTAACTGTCTTCACCCCATTCACTCAGCAATACAGCTCTGCTACACCATAAGTGCATTCATACAGAGTATTTGGTATCTATAATATATAGATACTTCTGCAAAGTGAACATTTACTGACTCCAGAATTGCTTTTGTTTGTTTCATTATGAAGGTCAGAATTATTATAAATCTGCACAAATTGAAACAGTATTTTGGCATGGCTCTGACGTTTGAACCAAGTTAATAAAAACAATGATATATAGTATTTGGGTATCATTTAATCTTAGGAATCCATAGTGAGCACAAAGACCAAAATAAATTCTTGCGACACATGTTTATTCACATATTAAGATTCCCTGAGACTGTTCTACATTACTGACTTTCATATGCTTGGAAAATAAGAAGGCTTTTTCATATTCATGCTCAGTGAGTGAAAACACATCACTCAAGAGACCATCTGCTTCTCTCTGGAGTGTGGATCTTGACCTTAACACATTGGACTGCATACAAACTCTGAGGGGAAAAGATGTATTTGGGTTCTTCACCACAATCTTAAGAGCATAGATAATTCAGTCAGCATTCAGAGGATTCAATGTTAGTTCAGATGCTACAGCAGCCAAAATTATGAGAGATTATTCAAGTTTTCATCTATGTGCCATGGTAGCAATATTCTGCCACAACCCGTTTGCCGTTTTATCCAATTCATTTACACAAGGCCATACCTGGGTCCCCAAGAAACAGATGACAATTTTGCCACTGACTTCCCTGTGATCACAATTTAGCCTGAGGTAAGGAAGAGAAAAATAAAAGAAAAAATAAGGAAAAAAGAAAAGAAGAAAAATAGAAGCAGCAAGTCCATCTGGAGAGTGGCAAGCTGCCCACCACCTCCATGCCCACAGTCAGCACAGCCAGAACAAAGGCAGGAGAGGAGAGAGCTGTGGTTTGGATGTGCATTGCTCTCATCCTCCAGAGGGCTCCCCAAGCTCCTGGGGGGACACCGCACCTCCTTGGGCAGCCTCTCTGGAGAGATCCCCTTTCTATTCCATCAGTATCAAAGGAGAGCTGGAAGAGGCAACCCTACAGCTTCTGTGCTCTCAGCTCCAAGTGACTGCAGGATTAAGCTGAAGGTTTGGCTAGGTTGGGGTGGAGGAAGGACTCGCCTTTAGCATATCTTGCACCTTGGAGAGTCAAGGTGTTTTGGTTAGTGGGGCTGTGCAAGGAGGGTAAGCTCAAATGCTTTTGTTTTCAAAAGCCATATTACTTCCCAGGTTTGTGTCCTAGAAGGATATTAGAAACGGGTTCATGATAGGTGCCTCTCTGCTGAGAACATGCCCTCTTCTTCCTGAGTTGAGACAATTGCAAAAGAGCATTTTAAGAGGAACTGGACACAACAGGAAGAGGAAAGTTACCATGATGGAGTGCTCCCATGGAGGTTTAAGGGCACAGAGACCACAGTGTACAACACAAGCCCTGACAAACTGCAGCAAATTAATTCCTAACTCTGGGTTCACAAGCTGAAGCTGAGCCAAAGCAGGGTTTTCTTAGATGAAGTGGCTTCAGTACAGGTTCATATACTGTAGATAGCTCAGATAATAGCAGGAAGAGAAGTGGTAGCATCATCTGCAGAACCCTCCAGGAACTTGAAGTATTCAGGCAGCAGTTCCCTGCTGCCACACCTGCGCTGTCTGGTTACCTAAATCAGGGTAAAATTTACTTGAGCAACTTGCACTTTGTCAGGGCAAAATTATTGCTCATATTGCTGTGTCAGCATTGCTTCAGGCCTAGGCTGCCATGAGACTGCCTCAGGGCAAAGATACAATTCATCTGCCTTCAAACTGCTTCTTTGATGTCACAGCAGCTTAATGTAGGCTGTGCAGGCAGTGTAATGCAGATGTAGAAGAGCTTTATGGGCAGGAGAACACAGATGGGGAAACCGGTCATTTTATCCTGACTCGGGGTGAGGGTCCAATCTAGTCCCAGAAAAAAAATTAGGTGAATGCAGCTACCAGTGTCAGTGAGAAAACTGTTCATAGAAACTACCTAGAAAATAGTCTGAAAGAAGAAAATCAGAGGTAGTAAATCCCCCAGGCAGTGTGTTTTGTTCCTTGTATATGTGCTCAAATGAACCTTGACTCTTGCCCATGGTGTCATGAAAAGTCCCACAGTCCCACACATATTGAGGAGTGTGATCAAATCCCATATATACATGAAATGACCACGCTTTCCAAATGGCACGAGGAAAATGATAGCAGGAAAAAGCATCCCTCTCCAAGTCTCAAAAAGGAAGCCATAGATGCATAGGGTGAATGTCTTCTTGTATGGGCATTCACAGTGGCACATGGGGATCTAGAGGAGAAGCAACTTCAGAAAGAGAACCTTAAAGATCCAGACTGAGGACCCAAAAATATCTTGCAGTCTATGAGAAGCCCAAAGGGACCAAAGCATTACTTGGTAATAGTTGGGGTGAAAGACAGCTTTCTCCTGATAAGAAACCAAAGGAAAAAGATGAGCTGCAATGACAACACACAGCCTTTGGAAAAGAAAAACTACAGATTGGAATATCAACCCACCAAAAAGACTGACACTTCAGAAAACTCCTGTGTGAATGAGATGGGAGAGGTTAGTGTCCCCGTGGGAGACCACTGGAAATATTGCCATGAAAGCTGCAAGGCAGCAGAGCAACACTTGGAAGAAATCCAGGTACAAAGAAAAGAGATGGTTTGATAAAGACCCTGAAAAGTCTTGGAAAACAACATGTGGCAAGGGTCACATGCTGCTAGGCTCACCAGATGATATTTCTGGGGTGAAGGAGAGAGAGTAAGAGATGCTCCTAAAAGCATCTGACCAAGGGGAAGGCATGGAGGGTGTCAGCCACTAGGATCTTGGACATGTGGGGAAAAAAGGAGTTTCTCCACATTTCAAGGCACCTCCTTGACATGGAAAGAGGCTTTGGCTTTGCAAAATACCAATACACAACCTGTCACCCCCGATGCTCATAGCCCAAGGCCTGAGGTGCTGCAGGAGGTGCCTGTGCAGCTGCTCGGCCACAAGTGCAGTAGCAGCCACAGCAGCATGGAGCACCTTGCTGTCAGCCGCCAAAGGGACAGTGTCAAAGGAGAAAGACAGATGACAACTTTCCAGCCCAGAGACCAGTTCTGAGCCAATTCCCAAAGCCGTCCCATTGGTAATCATAACGAAGTCTCGGGCAGGGTCCAGAGTCAGGTTTTAATAATGTCCCATTCCTGCCGCATTATTAAAATCAGGGAGGGTAAATTCAGTCAAAGACTTTGAGAACTAGTTTTGTTCTGAGTGGCTTGAACCGATTCCAGGGGAATGACAGGTCTTTTGCCTGACTGTGCACAGGAGGGACTGAGAAGAGGCAGAACAGGCTGGAACATCTCCTTTCCCAGTGCAGTGTGCAGAGGCAGAGCCTGTCCATCCATAGACACTCTTTACTGAGCAAACGTTAGCAGAATGTCCACGTTAAATCAGAGGGACAAATCTTGGCAAAGTAGGCCTGCTGTCTCTCTGAAGTTATGTGGGCACATTAAGGCTTTCAGCACTTAACTTGGGAACAGAACAGAGAATAAATATCCAGGGGCCACAAGGGTGTAGCCGTGGGATAGAACTGACCCAAATCTTCTTGTTATTTTTGTTGCTATTGTTTGTCTATTAGTTCCTATTTTAGCATGTGAAGGGTCTGTTCTCAACCCAACAGCAAAACTGGCCTCTTTTGAAAACTCAGTCCCCCATGGCTGTCAGGATTGGAAAGTTGTTGCATGGGTTAAAATTTGTGTTTTCACTTTACAAGTTCGGAAAATTTTAGCGATTAAATGAACCAGAGCTGGCAGGGTGTGGGAAGTAGAGAGGGGAAAGAGTTAAAAAGGTTACAAAAGTGTAGATATGAAAGTGAGGAAAGTTAAATATCACAAATCACATTTGATAAAATGCAAAAAGTATTCTTGTTTGGTTTCTGATTTAATTTCCCATTTGAAGTTGAACTGAACTACTAAATTGTTATTGTAGGAGGTAGGTCAGAGTGTGCAAAGGAATGCAAGAAAGAAATTTCCTTCAGATTATAAATACTGGCATCATCAGTCATTAGCCATAGTGAGGTCTCCTCACTGCCTAGTGTGCAAATTAATTCAGAATAGATTTTGAACTTGAAAAGCAGGGTGTGCTCTATTCTAAAATGAGACACAGAAACATTAAAGAAAGTGACAAGACTAAAATGATCTGCAGACAGCTCCCTGTGGCCAAACCAATAGGAAAATTCGGCATAGAATTAACTTAAAATTAGCCCTAGTTTTCATTCAGAGCTGGTATGGCTCGGAGTCATTAGCTACCACGCTCTGTGTCAGCTGCTGCAGGACCTGCTGAAACCTGGCTCTGGCATTTCAGTGTTCTGGCCTGCCAAGCTTCTTTCTACAGAGCAGGGAAGTTTTGCAAGAAGTCTTTGCAAAATGTTGTAATAATGAAAACTTTAAAAATACACAGCTGTTTTGCAAAACCCTTGTAACAAAGACTCCTTTGAGATCAGCTCCATACAGGCTCTCTAGTGGATGTGCTACCATCAGTACTCTCAACAGAGACATTATGCAGCCTGACGTTCCCTCCATGCCCCTCTCACCCCACGGGTCCCCTGCCTGGACCTTGCTCCTTTCAGGCAGTGCTGCCTGCTCAAATCCCAGCTTCAGTTCCTTTCTTTAGGTGCCAGAAACTGTGTCCAGGGGTTAGGCACATTTGTGCCTCAGGGTGACCTCACAGAGCTATTTGTCCTGTCTCGCTGCTGCTGTGGCTTAAACAGGACAAGCTGGGGCATCATGTTAGGTGAAATTCAGCTGCAGCTGACATGGGTAATGCTGAGAAAAAGAAGTCCATCAGACCTACAAACACTTGAGCAGCTGAGCTCCCTCTGTGTTGATTCAGCCTTCCTCCACATGTACCGACATGTTTGCATGCTGTGAGCACTGTACAGGGTGCTGCTGTTCCTGAAACCTCTGTATGGGTGGTTGGCATCAAGCTGGATTCCTAGATCACTGTTCCTGACAAATGTTTAGTGGAATCCATTTTCCAAAGTGAATAGTTTATTGGGATTTGAATGGTTGAAAGGAGTTCACTGTTGTAAATAAAGTAGTGCCTGACTAGGAAATCTGTTTAAGGTACTTTTATTACCACAGGGAATATGGGGATTCAGCTTTTCAGTGTTACAAGTATTTCCCTGAAGTGATCATTAGAAGAAATAACTCCTAGATTCTCAAATGCTGGTATCTGTACATAAACTATATTTCCAGTAAATTTGAATGACAAAAGAAAGCTGGCCAAGGCAGTACATGATGGTTTTCACTCTCCTGGGGAAGCCAGGAAGAATTTCCCATCAGTTTGAGCAGGACCTGGCTCCTCACGTCCTATGCTGCTATATCTCTTTGCCTTAGCATCAGTGAGGTGGGAATCACAAACCTGCCAGGAAGGAGAGATGGGAAGGAACCAGCCTGACCCAGACATCCACAGGATAAAACTCTTGTGTTGCTCCTTTTCAGGGTCCTGAACACAAACAGGGTAAGAATAAAGTGTGTTTATACTCAGTGGAACTAAAGGCTCTGTCTGTCTTAGTGTCCCATCTCTGAAAGTGTTCACATGCACTCCTCAGGAGAGAGAACAGAGGAAGAATATACCATGTTTCCTCAAAATGTCCTGCCAGACTCAGCATTCTACATTTCAGGGACTCCTGGTGGCCCCCAGCCAGGAGGCCAGAGGGCATTGTCTCACCAAGCATTGAGGTGGGTGCTGACTTGAGGAGCTGTTGGACCAGGCTTTGTGTACCCCAGACAGGTACACACTGTGTGACACTGAGTCATCAGTGGTTACACTTCACTCATGCCTCCTGTCTTTTCATAGACAAAGAACTGGAAGAGGCTCAGCTTCATCTGATCCACTACACTGCTGCAGCAATAAGGAGTATATGACCCCTGACAGATGTTATTCTCCCCTGCTCTTGAGGCGAGCAGAGGGGAGAGCCACAGCCTCCCTAAGCAGACTGTGTTTCATCACTCTCAAAGTTTGGAATTTGCTTTCTAACACAGAACCTGAATATTCCTTGCTGCAAATTAAACTAAATTCCTGTTGACCTTTTCCTGACAGCTACAGGAGACCGTTTTAATCACTGGTCTCTTTGTTGCAGTCTTTGCATTCTGGAAAATGTATCACATCCCCATTTGTCTCTTCTCCTCCAGAAAAACAAACCCCATTATCTCAACATTTCTTGTAGGTTATGCTTTTTTAAACCTCTTCTTTCCATCTTTTGGGTTCTCATAAGGGTGTTTGCTTATAAAATAGAAGCTTAATTTTACAAAGGTTGTAACATTACTCGGCATGGCAGAAAATAATAACAAAGGCTACACTGCCACTAGGAAATCCAAGATAAGATCACAGAGTGGAGGGATAGGGTGGATCTCAAGAGATCATGCAGTCTGTTTTCTTGCACTAGGGCAAGTTCAAGTGAAACAAGATTTGTCAGGTCAATGATGACAACTTTCAGTGATGGCACATGTCCAGTTTCCTGGCACTCTACCCTGTGGATTTTACCATCCTTGTATGAATCTGTTGTATGTTGTTACAACCGTGAGGATTAAACTTCTTAAAGAAGATTTTAAAATCATACATGACTATTGAACACCAAAGCAGAAAATAGTCTAAGGGAATAGAGGTATAAAAAGGGATAGATTTACCAGCTGTGAAGATAAAGCCTTTTTTATTTTAATCCTTTTTCCCTATTCTTGCAAATGACTGTTCATTTCTTTTACCTTTAAAGCATTCAACTACAGTAAATGCATAAAATAAAGATGAGATAGATAGTTAATATTTTTAAAGACCTGGCATAAAAATCCTGATGCATAACTTGCACATGGCACTTTCTTGGCAGAATTTTCGCTGCAGAATAATTTTTCATGCTAGAGGTGGCAAAATGACAGAGTTCCCTGGAAAAGGCCAAACTAATTCTCCCCATTCTTTGGTTTTATTGGTTCTAGGCTGATCTCACCCAAATCCAGGTGAAAAAAATAAGCTCCTCTTCCCATCAATTCTCTACCATAGATACATTGTCAGGACTGTCAGCTGTATTGAAGGTTTCCTTGGGTCTGAAGCCCATGGGGGTTTCTGAAGGGTGCAGAGGCAGAAGACCTTTTGAAGGTTCTAACAGGAGCTGGCTGGAAATTTCATATAGGCTCAGAATGTTCCCTTGAAGATGTAATTTTATACCACTATTCTCCTTTCAAGGAACAACCCTGTGCACAAGTTCACATAAGTGGATCCTCCATCCCAGACAGGGTCCTGTCTAAACCACTTCTCCATGCCCTGTATTTATGGCAGGGCCCCAGACAACAGATGCCATGTGTCCCAGCGTGGTCAGGGTGGAAGACTTACTGTACAGGCATTGGCTCTGGAAGGCCTCATGTAAGCCCTGAAAGCAGCGATGCAGACCATGCATGTACGGCTGCTCTGGCTCTTGCTCAAGTATTTTGATGTTACCCCTGCTCATAAACAGAAATGTTTCACTCCACGGGATTTTCTTGCATGAATCCTGATGTCATCTCACTCCCCTGCAATACAGGCAAGAAGTTTCTACAGGGACAATCAATGTGGGAGCATAGAAAAAGAGGAGTGATGTGCTTTTGCTTTAACCAAATGGGTCTTTCAAAAGCTGAAGCTAATGAAGATCCACTTAACAGCTCTTCATATAGCTCCAATAAACAAAATGTTTCCAACTGGAATTTGAAAAGCTGAACATAATAATATGAAGAGGGAATAAGAGCTTCCCCTTGTCAACTGGCTACTAACGGAAGAAAAATATGAGGAGTGAATACTTGAAAAAAAAGACCAATAGTGCTGTAATATAATTAAAACCATTAAAAATGCTGTACTCTGGTTTTGCTCCCTGAAGCACTATGTTATTTTTCTTTTTAAAGCTGTCACCACATTTTGATACCATAAGGAATAAACTAAATCAAGACAAACCTCCATTTCAGAGTTGGAGGATTTGCTAGAAATAGTAACTTAAACCTCAGTAACTAGCAGAGGATGGTCAATCAACTGCAGCCATCAACATCTCTCTTTTTATTTGTTGACAGTAGGTATTCCTCAGGTACATAAGCAGCACTGAAGTGAAAGAAAGACAAATGCAGAGACAAGGCCAATAGAAAGCACTCACAGAAAATCTGCAAACTTAGAAGCTCAGAGAGGGCCCCATTAAGCAAAGCACTGAACTAGAATGATCCGTATTAGATGTGCAACTTAAGAGTATGCAACACTGGGTTTTTTCATTTGGCAGCCCTTCAGACAGAGGTAAGACAACCTTCCTGTCCCTTGCTATCATATTCCAAAGCTTTCCCAATGCCATGGAGGTGATGTAATTCTGACACATGAGCAGAGATTCCACTTGCCAGCAAACTGCATGGGGCCACTCTTCTGCTAGAGACATAAAAGTATGAAACAAGGGGTTGTAGGACTGAGTCACCTCAAGCATTTGCCTCTTTTACTTTTCTTCTTGAGGGAAAATACAGTCTACTGGTATTGGGAATGGGACTAGAGGGCAGTGCACAAAGAACGGAATGTTCATTAAAATTATTGCAATGATATACAATCATAAAATTTTAAGCAATAAACCATGAAGAAAGAAAGAAAAAGGAAAAATGTATAAACCACATTCCTGGCTAGTCAAGCAAAATTGTCAGTTATCATTTTTGAACCTTGTGAAAAAACAGATTATTTAGGAAAGTCAGTCAAACTCTACCCTACCAGCTTCTGAAAACTCAAAAAGCAAATCAAGAAAGATGAATATACACTAATAGAAGATTTCTCACTGAATTTGTGGCACTACACAGTAACCCAGATAAGCAATACTGGGCACCCCAGTTGTTATCTTCCCAAGGGTGAACAGACTGTTACTTGCAGCACTCTGCAGGGCCTCAGAGCATTGCAGAGCTGGAAACTGGATGCATCAGATCCCACACAAACCGTTTTTAAGATCTGAAGATGAAGACTTTTCGTTTCCCACCTTACACCCTCAAGAAAAAGAAGGTGCAAAGAAATACAAAAAATGTGCTGTGAACAAGTCTTTCAATGATCAAGGACAGTATTGACGTAACTGTACAGTCATAATATATTCAGTGTATTGTTAGGAGATAGAAGAATAGCGGCAAAAAGAATCTTCTCAGTGTGGCCAATAATCAAAAACTGGCTATGTTTCAGTAAACTATGCTGCAGAGTTGTGTTTTGCAGAGAAGTTTTATAGAACTGCTGGTAGTGTGATAGAATAACAAAACAGAAATGAATGTTGCTGTTCAGGGGGAATATAGCTCATAAAATGTTGTCTTCACAATTTCTTTACCTCAGGAACCAAAACCAAATAGTTTACCACAAGCCTTTGCTATACTGTGCCCTAATTTTGCTCAGTTTGTTCCATTGGTAGAAGAGATGCATTGTTGGTCTAAGGGCTTCATACAGACTCCAAGCTGACAATATGAAGACAAGTTTCTAACAAATACAAATGATCCCTGGCACCAGCCTAGCAGTCAAACACGGCACACACTCTCAGCTGGAGATACACAAACCTGCCCACTGAATCCTCAGAGGCCACATTTGTTCTCTGCTATGTCATGTTGAACCTTTCAGCTGCATTCAAGTGCTTGCACATAAGATCTGCAGAAGAAAACATCTTCCTTTGCTTTTTTTGTTTCCTACCACCCTGTTTTCAGCGACATCTGGACCTTTCAGATGAGGACAAGAATATCCCATCAGTAGAAGATCCTTTGCCTTGACATCACCAATTTAAACAAGAAAAGGCCTGGAAAAGGCACCCAACAGGATGTGAGATCAAATCGTGAAAGCTGACTTCTCTGGCCTAGGGCTGGAGAGGAACTTCAGCCACTAATTTTTCCACGGGGATAAATCTCTAAACAGTGGTAGGAAAGACAGGCCCAAGGATTTGTCTCAGGGGAATAAGGTACTAAAAAGAGTTTGTGGTAAAACAGTCTAGCAGAGCACTTTGCGTCTCTTATGACTGCAGATGAAATGATGGGGCCAGATGTGTCTCATGGGCCATGGACTAGAAAAAACTGGTTGTGAACCTTCCTTGGATCAACATGAAAGGAGCTTAAGGTTACAGAGTACCAAAGCTGCCAATAGATGAGACTCTTTGATGTTTTTTACAAACAAAAAAATAGACAGAAACATTTTTAATTTTGCATTAGCATTTTGTGTTGTGTGGGTTTTTTCTCCAGCTGACTCTGTGATTATTGATGTTAATTAAAGTGAATGGTAGATTATTTTCTAAAGGTTATAATTTAAACCAGTAGTTGAATATTGACTAGAGTGTAACATTCTTCAGCTTAAACCACAAGGTATGCAAGCTGGAAACGAACTCTATTTCTTTCCTGTTGAAGGACAGATTAAACATTTTTTATTAATTCTAATGCTAGCAAAGAAAGCAAGATCCCCATTTTTCCTTCAATTCCTCTCTACACTTAATTGATGTATTCTACAAAGCTGTCAAGCTGCTTTTATAACCCATTCTTTTCCATAGAAATATTATCCTCCTTTTATTAGTTTGAGTTGATAAATGAATCGAGAGCCTTTGAGGTATTGTGTACTGTCAACGGAATACATCTTTTAGATGCATCCACTGCAACAGAGCTGAAAAAATATATATCATGGAACACTTAATAAAAAAGATACACAGATTTGTCTCTTACAAGATCATGGGACTTGAGTCTATCTCCAGGGAGGAGTTCCAACATGAGAAAGAAAATACCTAGTTCAAAAGCCCATGTTTTCAATTTGTGGCCACATGGTTTAAATTATCCCTGTATTTATTAAGGGCGTTAAATGGGCAGCTTGACTTAGGGGAAGGGGTCATTCAAGTTGAGAATAGTCATGTTTAATCCTTCAGCTAGCTACAGGTTAAATTTACTTTAAGATGCTGAATATTCTTTACATAGTGTGTGTTAAAATACCGCATGAGATACAGCTGGAGGTTTTCTGCCATTTATTGTTGCTTTATTTGGGTTTTGGGTTTTTTTACTTTTAGATAACTGCACTGTAAACAACAATAGAAAACAGTTAAATACCTAGTGTGGAAGCACAGCACTGTCCTATATGGCATACAAAACCTGTCACGTTGCCATCCCTTGTACTTCAGTTTCACACGTGTGTGCACAATGTTTTGTGGTCAACTCATTATTTCCCTGGTACTCGATGTTGTACATTTTCATGTAATCAGAACCACAAAAAACCGAGCAGTGTAAGATGTCTTTTCCACTTCGTGCTGAGGTCTTAAGATAGTAGGTTTTTGGTTATTGCATGTTCTTGCCTGTGAACTTGCTTGCTCAGCATTTCAGGAGGGAAAAAAAGAAAACTAACTGAAATCTAAAAAACAGAAATTAGAGCAAAAAAAGGAGCATTTCCAGATGGACAGGCAGTATGAATTTTAAAGATTTTCCCCTAAGACAACAATTAAGATGAAAATAAGTAGCTATTGATTATTGAGGCAATTTATCCTAATGTTAATATCCTTTTGTATTGGCAGCTTGCCTACAGACATGCCCTGTTGGGAATTTAAAATACATTTCTTGTTCTAGCTATCTGTTAATCCACTGAGGTAATCCCCTGGATTTTGTTCATGAGATGCAAGTGGATAGTTGCAAACATCCAAAAGGCCCACTGTGTTTGGCACAGACCCGAGACTGTTGCTTTTGTTCTTCAGTTGGGCTGAAGCTGAAGGCTGTGGAAACTGGGATGGCCTGGGTACTCACATTCAGCTTCAGCGTCTGAATGTTTCCAAGGAGGAAAAAAACCAAGCAAGAACCTGAACACAGAGGATTTCTGAGCAAAGTCATGTCTAAAGTCACTTTTAAATTCAAATAAATATTTGTGGGGAAACTGCTTTCCCTATTCTCCTAGGGCTCATAATTTAATTATAGTAGCTGCCAGGCATCTTTAACTTTTGTGACCAGAAGATCACTCTGGGTCTCAATGACCTTGGCTGTTTTAACAGGGTAATATTTTCACAAGGATGAAATGTTCTTGAACACATTTCTCCAATGTACTGGTCTTTGCAGGCATTTCTCAGCAGATCTGACCTGAAGTGCAAACATAACTCTTTTGTTTCACCTAGAGGTTTATTGACGAACTCCAGAAAAATCGTGTTCCTCTTACATTTGCTGAATCTCACTCTCTGTGAGAAGACAAAGCTGCTGGTATTCTTCCTTTGAGCCCTCCATCATCAGTGTGAGTCTGAACTGAAAGTCTGAGTCCAGGAGCCTTTGAAAATCATCCAGTGGCCACACATCTAAACATGAAGAGAAACATGAAGGCAATGAAAAAGAGCAAGAGAGAAAACAGGTAAGAACTCGATCCTTTGGGTGTTTTTTCAAGGTATTTCAGTGTAATGTTTCATGTAAAGTTGCTCCTAAAGTTCATTGCAAACATTTGTCAACAAAGTTCAATGAAAAAACCCAGGCAGGTGGGAATTAGTGTTCTAAAAATGCCACTCTTTCACTAACACTTTAAGCAACAGTTGTGAAATGCAGAAATTAAATCATCAGCTCAAGAAAGATGCAGTCACCAAAATCTCTGCATTCTTTTCTTGGTGAATAATCTTCTATTCTACACTCATGCAATGTCTGTTTTGCCCGGTTCTTCTGAAAACATCACAATCTGTTTTATCAAACTAAAGAAATCTCATGTATTAAGACCTTGAGCCTACAACCTATGGGTCATTTTTCTACTTTTAATCATGCAAATGCTAATCCGTATCTTTATCATAGAATCAGAGGATCATAGGATGGTTTGGATTGGAAGGGACCTTAAAGATCATCTAGTTCCAACCGCTCTCCCATAAGCAAGGACACCTTTCACTAGACCAGGTTTCTCAGGGCATTGAACACTTACAGGGATGGGGCAACCACCACTTACCCAGGCAACCTGTTCCAATGCCTCACCAATTTCATAGAGAAGAATTTCCTCCTGATATCTAAGCTAAACCTACTCTCCTTCAGTTAAAAGCCATTCCCTAATACCAATCCCTGAGGAATGCCACTCATCACTGATCTCTGCTTGGATGTCAAGCCACTGACTGCAATTCTTTGAGTGTGACCAACCAGCCAACTCTTTATCCACTGGGTGATCCCTCTGTTAAATCTATGTCTCTCCAATTTAGAGACAAGGATGCCATGCAGGGTAGTGTCTATCTCTTTGTACAAGTACAGGTAGATGACATAAGTTTCTCTTCCTTTATCAAATTCTATCAGGGCTTTAGTTTTCCTAACATGATCTTTGCCTGCTCAGATAATTTATCTGTATTCCCCCCAGCCTGCATAGGGTTCCTTTCTCTCTCTGTAGGCTTTCTTTTTGTGTATTCATTTCTCTAGGACCTCCTTGTTCATCCATGCAGAGCTCCTGGTGTTTTTGTCTGACTTGTTCTTTGTTGGGATGCATCACTCCTGACCTTGGAGGAGGTGATCCTCCAATATCAACCAGCTCTTTTGGGTCCCAGTTCCCTCCAGGGGATGATACCATGGTAATCTTCCAAGCAGTTCCCTAAAGAGGTCAAAGTCTGCTCTTCCAAAGTCCAGAGTAGCAATACTGCGGACTCTCCTCGCTACCCTAATGATCTTGAACTCCACCATTTCATGGTCACTGCAGCCAAGGCTGCACTTGAACATCCCATTCCCCACCAGCCCCTTTTATTGTAAGAATAAAGTTTCAGCATAGTGCCTCTCCCTGTTGGCTCCTCTATCACCTGGGAAAGAAGCTATTGTCAATGCATTCCAGAAACCTCCTGGGCTGCTTATGTGTTGTCCTGAGTTTTGCAGTTTTTCAGTGTTTCTCTTTGCTGTGATACTTTCTCACACATTCTGCTGTAAACATGGCCATGATTTTTGCTAACTATCTATGTTTTTGTTAACTGTCCTTGTTGTTTGTCATTCCATTCTCCTAGGCGGAGAAATATGATGGACTTTTCTTTGACCAGTGGGATTGAGAGGTGGTGATTTCTACCTCCAATCCACGGTGATTTATAAGAACATATAAATAAAGGTCAGAGGGTTCTGCCCTCTCCTTTTTTGGACCCTCCTTTTGCTCGCTCTCTGTGGTCTCTCGTTTGGCTCTCCTTTTTGGCTCCTCGGCCTGGTCGGCTACGTGTGTTTGTGTTCCTATAGCACAGGGAACATCCACACTTATGCCGATGTGTTGTCCCTCCAACAGTTATTGGGGTGTTTGAAGTCCCCCACAAAGACCAGGACTTGTAAATGTGAGGCTGCTCCTATCTGCTTATAGAGGAATTCATCCACTCAGTTTTCCTGGTCTGGTGGCCTATAACAGACCCCTACTACGATGTTACCTCAGCCCTCCTTTTAATCCTGGCCCATAAACTCTGAGTTGGCTCTTCATCCATCCCCAGGCAGAGCTCCATGCTCTCCAGCTGGTCATTGACATGGAGGGCAACACACCCTACTCATCTCCCCAGACTGTACTTTAAATCATATTGATCTGCATTGTCTATAAAATTTTCAGGGAAGCTTAAGAAGGCATTCTGAACACATTCATCTTGTTCAGAGAAATGATGTACAGCTTACTTTTCCAAATGCCATATTTTGGTACAGTTAGCCTTTCTCTGCTGGAAACTATTATGTTACTCCTTGAGAAATCATGGTAGTATAATATAGCAAGCATACAAGACACAGGCCTTAGGAAAAAAGATAAGGTCTTGCATTCTTGCATGGTTATGGTTATTTTCTTGAACAAGGGGATAAAAACCCCAAAATACTGGAAATCTAAGAGACAAGGAATAGGTTTTCTCAGAAAATGTTTCAGCTAATTTTTCAGACCCCTGAGTTTGAACAGATGATATACTGACACAAATATTCTCTTAATCTCTGGGCTCTTATGAAATGGAGAGATGACTCCAAATCAGTTTAGTCTTTATATGTAAATCAAAGGCAGCTAGATCAACAAAAACCAGAAGGTTTCAGACTATCTGAAGTGGTTGCAATGTGCTTAATGGGCCTCAGGCACTTTGCACCTAAACCACAAATTCAGTCTGGTTCAGTTTCATAATGTTTGAAAATCTTCACTGAAGAAAGTTTCATTAGCTAATACAATCTGATACATAACAAAGACAGGCTTAACCTGCTGGGTTGTGCCCTATATGCTAAAGATTTCTGCTCACAGTCCTGTTTTTCCTGAGAAGAGATAGACAATTATTTTTTATTTTAACCCAAAGGGAGTGTTTTTACTCAAATGGTGTCCCAACACGTCCATCTTGTTCAAAAGGTTTATCTGACTCCTATGATTAGACACCCACCTTATAAGCTGCTATCAAGCAACACAGCAGTTCAGAAAAACTTCAGTGCTCTGGGTTAGTTTGCAGGGTAGCTTTAAGAATCTGAAGTTGAAACTAGGAAATGTCATTAAGAGCAAAATCTGGAGTGCTAACAGTATACTTATGACATCCATCTACTCAGAAAGCCTCAGGCACTTTTAGCAGGAGATAAATGTTTTCTTCTGCAAACCAGACTTGTCACCATGCTCAGAGCTTGACTTTAAATTTCTTGAGTCACATTTCACGAAGATTCCAGGATGCCTGAATTTTCCTTTCGATTCCTAGGTAATTATGACCCCATATTTAGTGTGCAACTTAAAAGCCAAAGTCATTAGTTTAACATACATTTTGTGTTACTAGTTCAAGTATGTAGGTACCCTAAATGCCATATAAACTTGTATTTAAGGTCAACTAGGTTACCTTGACTTCTCTGCCCAAGCCTGGAGATGAGGTCAAACTGGCCCCTCACAGTAGTATAAAAGTATAGATCCTCTGGGTGCTAAGAAAGCAACCATACCTACAACACTATGACTAATATTTTTAATAAGAATTTTTTATCATCTTACTTTCTCTTCAGATGTTTTCTGGGGGATTTACAGCAGTGCATCTCATTCTATCATGGTGGATTGCAGCATTCTTTAGCAAAATAGATAAATATGCAAGGTGTCAAAGTTCAGCATTTTGAGGGCTATGCAGTCTGGTTCCTGCAATGGTCATGAGAACAGGGGGTGAGCAGGAGGAATGAAAGAGGAATCCCAAGTACAGATGTACTGAGCACAGACCCAGTGCAACCAAGAGCAGATTGTTCATCAGTGGGCTGAGGTCAATTGGATGAGGTTCAACAAGGCTGAGTGCTGGGTCCTGCACTTGGGTCACAACAACCCCTGCAACACTATGGGCTGGGGAAGGAGTGGCTGGAAAGCTGCCCGACAGAAAACAACCTGGGAGTGCTGGTCAACAGCAGCTGAACATGAGTCAGAGTGTGCCCAGGTGGCCAAGAAGTCCAATGGCATCCTGGTCTGTATCAGCAAAAGTGTGGCCAGCAAGACCAGAGCAGTGATTGTCCCTCTATGCTCATCACTGTTGAGGCCACACCTTGAATCCTGTGTTCAGTTTTTGGGCCCCTCAGTTCAGGAAGGACAATGAGGTGCTGGAGCATGCCCAGAGAAGGGCAATGGAGCTGTGGAAGGGTCTGGAACACATTTCCTATGAGGAGGGGCTGAGGGAGCTGGAGGTGTTTAGCCTGGAAAAAAGGAGGCTCAGGGGGGACCTTATCGCTCTCTACAACGGCCTGAAAGGAGGGTGGAGCCAGGTCAGGGTCGGTCTCTTCTACCAAGTAAATAGTGATGGGACAAGAGGAAATGGCCTCAAATTACACCAGAAAAGGTTTAGATTGGATATTAGAGGAAAAAAAATCCCCTAGAGGGTTGTCAAACACTGGCACAGGCTCCTCAGAGAAGAGAAAGAGTCACCATCCCTGGAGGTATTGAAAAGATGTGTAGATAAGGCACCTGGGGACAAGGTTTAGTGGTGGACTTAGCGGTGTTACATTAATGGTCGTTACTTGATGATCTTAAAAGTCTTTTTCAACCTAAATAATTCTTTGTTTCTATGGTTTATTTTTCTGCCAACAGCAACATTAGGGATGGATTTGCTGATTTTAAAAGACTCCAGGCAGCAGTGTGTTTGCAGTCTCATTCAATATTTTAGTCCTGTGTTTGATTGCCTTCACTACAGAGAGAGAAAATAGTAAGTATGCTAAAGGGATATTACAGATTTAAATAATCACACTTAATAGCATTGTTCCTCTGCTACATTAGATCTTATTTTAAAATTAATTCTTCATTCATTTTCTATCTCTCTGTAGGTGTCTGTAGGTTTAATAAACAGAACCATCATTTTAACCATTGACTTGGAATAATTTAGATAAGATTGCTGAAGTGAAGCCCAACTTGCTCAAAACAGGTCCAGTTGGGTCAGGTTGCTCAGTGCAGTCAGGCTTTGAACACCTCCAAGAACACAGACATCAAAACCTCTCAGGACAACCTGTGCCAATATTTTTCCACCTTTCTGAGGAAAAACTTTTCTGATGTCCATCAGAGCTTCATTCATTGCAATTTCTGTCTGCTGCCTATTATTCCATCAATGTGCACCTGTGTAAGCAGTATAAACCTGTATTCTCTATCTCTTCCTATTAGCTAATGAGTAGCAGGACCAACAGCACATCTTACCTAATTGGCTCGTGGATCTGCAGTGTCAGGAAATAGTTCTTGCCAGTCTTCAGAAACTTCTTGGATTGCCTGTGTCTTGCCATGTTGCCCATTCAGGTGGTTAAACTCATCTATGAGAGCCAGGGGCTTCAATCAACTCCTTTCATCTCTCTGCCAACTTTTCACAGACCAATAAAACAAAACCAAAAAAGTGTAGTGAAACTGAAATCACAGCTGATGGGCCTAATGATCAGTGACCAATTTTTACAAATTGGAACATTTTAACCACAGCATTTTGGTGAACGTTTATGGTTCTCTAGTCCTTTTGTTAATCTAAAAAATGACAGCAGTTGTGTAGCAAAACTTCATAAGTCACTCATTCTCACAGTTATGTTAGAAATTAATAATTATCATCATCATCATCATCATCTTCACAGGTAATAAATTTATGTGTCCATGGCATAAACTAGGTGTTGAACATTAGCAAATTGCTCATATTTCTATTGGTTGCAGCTAACAACATTCCTATCCCTCAGCCAAGCATTCAGATCGGCGCAGACAAAGTATTTATCCATCTTTCTCCCTTTTTTTGTATCGACATTCATGATTTTATCATGGGTATCAACAAACAGAAGACTATTTTGGCTTTTTACAGACTTAAAAAAACAGCTTATCTTTTTTAACTCCATTGGGATCAGACCTTTTTTCTGTTCTTTATATATTTTTTAATGTTTCATTGTTTTCTTGTTTTACTAGAAAAGTTTTTTTGCTGGTGGTATTCTGCATAACCCTTTTTTGTTGATGGAATCATCAGGTTTGGAAAAACTAGCAAATTATTCTTCAACAATTCCTGACTTTTCTCAGTGCTTTTCCACTTAAAATGCATATGCTCAGTCAGTTATGCCAGCAAATGCTTTAAGCTTTGGAAAGCTGTCCCTGTTAAAGTTCCAAATGGGCAGATTTTTTGTCAATGCCCTATTTCATTTGTATAAAATTAATCTAAATAGACTGTGATTTCTGGTACCTCAGCAGCTGTGCTCTTTTTGGGTTTGTAACTAACACTTTCTCATTCAGCAGACTTTAGTCCACTATCAGGTTACCTTGTACTGGACACAGGATTTCCTGTTTTGCAAAGAAAACATTATTATTTATAGAAACACTAAGGAAATTTGTTATTGGTTGTGGGACATCAGCACCAAATGGCTCTCTGGTTGAAGTCATCCATGATAAGTTTCTTGCTTGCCTTTTTGACTGTTGTTATTTCCCATATCCCGTACAAATTATTAACTGATGCTTAAAGAACAGCCACTTTTATCTCCTAGAAATCATTCCTGAGCTATCAAAGACCCTTATCTGCCTATCTTTTGCTTTAAATAACTGTGAAAATTGAGCTTTCAAGTTTAAGCAACCTCAAAGATATATCTAGAGGGTATGAAGAACTGGAGTAGAGAGATTGGCACATTAGTTGAAACCCTTGGACACAGCACCACACCTACCTTTTTAACAGGATGAGGTCCAGAGGCAACTTATCTCAGTAACCTGGACACTGCACAGGAGACAGCAAGTGTCATCTCTGTGACCTTGTTAGTTTGGGCCTAGACAAACATGGTTAAATTGCATCTGTGCACTTCCCTTCCTCTCCCTGCACACATTCAGCCAGCTCAGGTGTCTCTCTACCTACCATCACCCAACTTTCCTGGCACTAAGAGCTCCAGGTTTAATGTGGAAGAGTAAGCTCAGATATCTCTGAATCTGTCACTGTGATCAAGATCAAAATCTTCCCTCAGTCTTCTGGTTTTTCTCCTTCCATTTGTCATCTGGACCCTTGGCTTTCTGGAGCAGAGGCAGGGAATGGCCAAAGACTGATTCAGGAACAAGAAAAGCTGACAGCACTAGTTATCTCATCTTCCTTTTTCTTTTTACCATCAAGTATAGGCACTGTTTTAAATTACACAAAAATAGCCTGTAAAGCTCTCATCAATCTCATTTGTTCGAATGCAGCTTTTCCACATGAATCATTTACTGTGACACAAGTAAACAATGCCACATGTTTAGGGTGCAGTGGTGCTCTTACATTATTCATTCAGCCCAAGGTGCACTGGTTTGCATGAAGTCTTACTCCCTCTTTTCTCTCTTTAAAAAATTACATGAAAAAGAAATCGTACAACCACCTTTTCATTTAAAAGTCAAAGACAAGAATATTCAAGGAGCAGTTGTTTGCAGGCTGCCCAGCCAATGAAAGGAAGTGTCACATTTCAGCCCTCCTGCACTCATCCTTCCTTTCTTTTTCTGCCCATAAAGACACCTGAACTAGCTCTAGACACTCCTGATCAAATTTTGGGAACAAGGCAGCTTCATTAGCACAGTGTGCCACAAAATCTAACTTCACCTGCCTCTAAGCAGACATATGGCTATACTTCTTGCTAGTCCAAACTAGCTTGCTGTCTGCATTCAAACTATTTTTCTTTTTTTTTTTTTCCCCACCCAGTATAACATTTTGATGTAAGAGAGGGGAGCATCCAACAGTTGTTCAAGAAAACCTACATCCCATTTTTGCACTTAGAGAATTATGCTAAAAAGTCATGGACAGGTTTTAACCATCTGTTCATTGCGCTGTGTCATTTAGATACACTTTATACAATTTTTTTTAATTTTCAAAATAGATTTCAGAGTAAAAAGAACTTCAAAAGCGGAAGGCTGAATTTCAAACCCACAAGCATTCAGTCCTGGGGTGTAAATCAGAATCCAACCCCCCTAAAGAAAAAGAAAAGAAAACCAAAAAAATCACTCCCTGTTGCTACCAGCTCTCCTGATTCATCCAGCATTTCACAAATGTAAAGCTGGTATTCAAGTCCCAGCTTGGAACGATGACACTGAACACAAACCTCAACTTTCATTACTGCAGGAGAACTTTCCATCCCTCCTGTTTGCAAAGAAAAGTTTGAAAACATGACCTGACTGGGCTCAAGCAAGTTGCTGGGAAGGAAGTAGGAGCTGACTCATGATTTTTGCTACCCGGAGATTGCAGTGCTGGGACATTAGCCAGACGGGAGCAGAATTTGAGCCTTTGGAGCCTCATTCATTATTACAACTGTGCTTTTACTCTGGAAGATGGCACTCTTTGCTAGAATGGAGGCCAAGGCAAAATTTTTTTGTTTTGAGGAGAGGTGTCAGTCAGGTGACCTCTCCCCATAAACAAACTTGCCTCAGAGAAGGCTGCGTCCAGTGTGACACAAACAGAAGGTCTCCGGTGCCTTGTTCCTCCTGGTAAATGACAACAAGCAATATTCCACCACCACATTTGCCCACATGTCAGCACCTTCTGAGGGATGCCCAGCTTCTGCCCATCACATTCTGTGGGGTTCCCTTCCTAAGGCAAGAATACTGACTGTGCTTACCTCAGTGTCATCAGTGCTTACAAACTCCCTCCATCAATGGCCCCTAGTGAAATAACCCAAATGGCCCCATCTGTTTGTGCTGGCTACCTTTACACAGAGTTCAACCTCTTGACAAAGCTCATGTTAAAGAAACAACCTAGTAACTGCTCCAGTTTTATAAGAACTTCCTAATTAAAAAGCATAAAATTATTTAGTATCACACTAATACTGTGTGATACTAAACACAATTAGTTTAGTGTTTAGTAACTAACACTAAACTAATTCTTTTATTGGATAGATGCGATGGTATGTGGTACTGATGTGTAATGCTATATCAACTGACCCACTCTAGCGTCATAACTGGCTAGGAGAAGGTAGAGAGAGAGAGGAAAATGGTGTCAGCTTTATTTCAGATTAGGAAGAAGAAAAAGAAGAAAAAAAAGAAAAAGAAAAAGAAAAAGAAAAAGAAAAAGAAAAAGAAAAAGAGGAAGAAAAAGAAAAAGAAAAAGAAAAAGAGGAAAAAGGAAAAGAAAAGGAAAAAAGGAAAATTTGTGAACAAAAAAGATGGGATTTCTAGTACAATTTATTGCTGAAGCTTCCAAAGCTGATAAGAATTTCATTGTCCAACTTAACACATGCAGAGTTAGGCCAATGGAGAACATCTCTAGAAGTGCCAAGCATCAAGTATATTCTGATTGTTTACATGCTAAAACCAGCAGTAACATAATCTTGGATTAAGAAAAACCTTGGCTAGTGAGAAAAATATGAAAAGTGCAATTAAACTGTGTATTCTGATTGCAAGAGGAAGACATTGGCAGGAATGGGTGAATGACAAGAAGTGCTGCAAGAGGACTACCTGAGAGCTGACCACTCTGCTAGAGTTCCAGCTGAAAAATTCATGAGGGTCTACACTGCTCCTTCAGAGCACTCTGTACCCTGAGTACTGGCTACATGCTGGATGCTGAGCTATTTGCTAAGGGACTGAGACTTGTTTCAACAAGCAGAGGTGCTGTACATGCCCAGGATCTGGATTTCTCTTCACAAATTCCATACAGCTAAGCAACTATCTGGGAATCTGCTTAGGATGAGAAACTGAAGAAGTGAGGAAGGGCAGGAAGGAGAGAAGTAGTGTGTGCGTGTATGTGTGTGTGTGTTGAGATTTTTTTTTTACCAGACTGCATTATTTTTCTGGCATTTCATTACTCACTCTAGTCCTGACCTTTGGGTGTGGTGGATTCTGAGTTTTGCCCTGTGTGCCTTTAGAAACACTATTCTCTGGGCAAAATTGCTTTTCCATTTCATTGCAGCATTGTGGTTATGTATTTATTTCATAAGGAAAGTGCGTTATTTGGCAATTTACATTCATATTGTGGGTGTGGTCCCCGATGATAGTTTTCTTCTGGATTAAATCTTCGTGAACTGTTACTTCTCTAGTAGTACACCACTGAGCAGTACATCATTCTCCAGACAGGATTTCATTTTATCTCCTATTTTGTGAAATCACCTATTTCATCTGGGTCACCAGCTCTACTTTGCTGTGACAGTCCTGTGCTCTTCTCAGGGCAAGTGGCTTGGCTACCTCCATAACTTACCTGAAGCACAAAGCCTTGCACAGATACATTTCCCCATCACTGGCTCCCTTGCACTATCCCAGTGCTCCGTCCAAAACTAGCCAAGGTATCTCTTTTTGCATAGCACTTAACTGTGGAGCATAAACCTACCTGCCCCAAAGAATCCCTTGTAGCTCCAGAGTGAGAACATAGGAAGAAGAAAGGGACACAGAACCTGGCAATGGAAAGCTGTAGCAGACACCACACAAAGCATTTTTTTATGGCTCTTGATCAGTCAAGGAGCAAAGGGCATTTCTGTTCAATCACAGAAGCAAGGGAAGGAGTGTATTCACACCTCCCATGGCAGGTGTTTATGATGGGAAGGGGGTCTCCCTCTTTACACTGTGTATTCTCTCTCTTTCCAGAGTACAAATAAGTGCTTGTGCATGATTTCCCTCAGCTGACTATGGATATGGAGCTAAGGAGAATAGCCTCTTAATTCTAGGTATGTCAGGCCTGTGTCTGACATGCAGTGATGTGAACGCATCTTTAGACCTGTTGAACCATTTCAGAGTATGAATCTCTTTGCTATCCAAAATGATACCTTCTGCAAGAAAGCACTAGGCAAGCACCTCGAAGTTTGCACCAGTACCTGTCTGTTCAATGTATCTTGAATATATCAGGGGAAATGCAATTTCTAGCCAGTGGATCAGGTCACACCTTGATGAACCTACTCCTTAGACCCAAACGTCTGGAAAATCCATCTGTTTCCCATTAAATTGAGAGGGGGTGGGGAGGTGTCACTGGCCAAGCACCAGGCAGACATCCCTCCAGTAGCAGGGCCTGCGCCTCCAGCACCAGGAATGTGACCTAAGGCAAAGCCTTGCCTCCAGCTGCAACGGGAACTGCAACTGCAGCAAAGCCATTACTACAGAGAGGCAGTAAAATCACACATATCACACCACGGTATTACAGGCACAAATTAAGTCTGGTCTGAGGCCCTTTAAAAAAATTAAAAAGGCCCATTAGGTTTAATTTAGAATCTCTTTCCTTGCAACTACAGAGTAGATTGACAAAACAGACTTTTTAAATCACCTATGAAACTTCAACAAACGACAGGATACCAAAAAGACTCTTTTGTGTTAAAGTGTTAATTATTAAAACATGACCAAACGGTTAGTTCAATTTACAGCATTGCCATTAGAAGGAAGGCTGGAAACAATGTGCACAGTAAAAGGCTGTGTTATATGTTCTGTTACTTGGAGAGTCTCTGAAGTGAGAAAAGACAAGTTGTGGAGCCAAAATTTCTCCCCTGGAATGGTGTTAGCTCTTTTTGTCTCTCAGTACAATCTCATTTATCTGAAACGAGGAAGGAAGCAAAAATTATTCAGCCAACAAGAGATTCAAATCATCAAAACAAGTCCTGCGGAAGCATTTCAGCCAAATATTTGAACAGGATGGACAGTTCGGATGAAAATGTCAGTCTCTCAGGCTAAGTGGCAGCTCATTATCCTTCATCGTTTGTTTGTGGCTGAATCACTTGTTCTTGCAGTTTCCTATTCAATGATAATTTTAACGATTTGTAAAGCAATTTACGGAAGGTTTCCAAAACATTCAAGAACAGAAGGACTTGTACTAGCTGTAGTTTTCAACATTTCCCCTCTAAAGTGTCTGTTTATCTGCCCTGCCCAGAAGACAAGGATGTCAGGCTGAAAAATGCACTTTGCTGACTTAGAGAGTTCCCTGCACAGTCAGATAAAGGAGAAAGATATCAAGGTTGCAACTCAGTGATTTATTTCGAAGCACCTAAACACCAAACTGAGATTTGGGTTCATTTTGTAGCAGCATAAATCCATCAAATGGAGACAATCTGATGAGTATTTCTGTATTGACTTCAGCTATACAAGTACAGTATATTTTGGCAAAAAAATAGCAAGCCATAAACAAAACACTGAAACAAGTTTAGTAACAATTTGTATAATGATCTATTATTCATCACATCAAAAAATGAAACACAGCCAACATGCCCCCCCCCCCCCCCCGTTGTGGTTTTAGTAGAGGGGAGGGGACCATAAAGATGGCTCCTGTGAGAAGTTTCTGGAATTCTTCACCATTTCCAGCAGAGCCAATCTCCGATGGCTCTGAAGATGGTGGACATGCTATTGGCCATGTCTGGGCCAAGTAGAAAGGTTGGTTATGCCTCTGTGATGACATATTTAATGAAAAATCAAAACAAAATGTGCACGCAGCTGCTTTTAGTTAGAGAAGGAGGAGGATGTGAGAACATGTGAGGGAAAACAACATGGAGACACCAAGGTCAGTGGAGAAGGAGGGAGAGGAGGTGCCCCAGGCTCTGGAGCTGAGATTCCTCTGCAGGCCGTGGTGAGCCCATGATGAGGNCAGGTGGGAGACCCAGTTGGAGAGAGAGGGGCCCCCTGCTTCCATGCTGGAGCAGTTTGTCCTTGGAGGACTGCATTCCATGGACAAGAAAAACCATGCCACAGAGGTTCACAGAGAACTGTCTTTGGTGGGAGGGACCCCACGGCAAAAGCAGAGGAAAAACTCCTCTCCCTAAGCAGGGGAAGAAGATCTTGGAAATGGACTGACCTGAACCCCCACACCCTGCCCCCCTTGCACTGTTGGTGGGAGGGAGGGAGGGGTGGGGAGTGAAAAGAAAGGTGTCTTTTAAAGGTTTAGTTTATTTCTTATATCCTCCTTCTAACTCTGTTAGTAATAAATTTCACTTTGCAACTTTAAGCTGAGCCTGCTTTGTCCTTAGAGCGTTTTCTCCCGGTTCCTTATCTCAACTCATAGACCTCTGAGTTAATTCCCTCAGTTTTGTTTTTTTTCCCCTCTCCTTCCCTCCTCTGCCCAGCTGTGGCAGGGGAGGGGACGAGTGAGCAGCTGCCGTGGGTGCCTGGCACTTAGCCAGGGTCAAAACCATGACAAAGCCCAAATCACATCAGTTCTTCTGAACCCCTGCGATTTGTGTCATTTAGCCTCATCTGGGGATCTGGCTTGGAATCTACATGTATTTCACAAATATTTTTTATCAGACTTTTTTTTACTTGGACCTCTTATGTACAATAACAAAACAGAGTCTGAAGCTGAGTGGAAGCGTTTAGGTCAGTGATAGCAAACTGTTGTGAAGTAGGAGCAGAACCAGATCCTGTGACTTGCTGTAGGGTTTTTTTTCCTTCACTCTCATTCTTTAATTTACAACCTCCGATTCTGTTCATCTTCCTCCATTCCCAAGTCCTTAGTAATAACCCTCTTTCCTTAGCTCTTTTCCCATAAATAATTCTCCTGAAATTACATGAGGAGAACCCACTTTGCTTGCACAGTCCCCCTCGGAGAAAGCCAAGAGATCAATTATTCCCATAGAAACACCACAGGAAAAGGAGAAATTCAGAACAGGATTTCACACAACAATTTATAACAACAGGATGGGAGAAGGAAAAGCAATGAACAACTTTATTGTGTGCTCCTATGTAGCAAAAAGAGTTTAAAAGTACCCAGACATCACTGGAAATTACTCTCCTTATCAGTGCTTATTTCCAATTGACTTTTCTCCAGGTCCAAGTGTTATCTTCACAGTGATAGCTTCTGTAGCAATATATAGACAACACGGTTCCATACTGTTTCCTTTAAGTTAGCCTACAATAAAATAAGTCAGCTGTGCCACTAATTCACTGCTGCATTGTATGGTGAGACAGTATAGGAAAACGACTTAGAGGACTTAAAATTAATTCTGGTTCAATGGAAAAGATCTCTAAAAAACCTTTTTATTAAATGTAGTAACTGCTTTTACTAAATGTATTTTACACTTGATGTAATTTTACATTACTTTTTCATAAAGTGGTTATTTAATTAGCAACAAAAATGCCCCCATTGTAATTTTAATAGCTAATGTTTGTAGACTATTTCTGATTTGTGCAAGTCTGTGAATGCAAATAGCATTATTTCAACTCAGTGTATGGTTGAATTAGGACCATCAAAGAGTACAGTAGCAGTAGTTTTGAATAAAAAATACATCTTTGAGAGTGGGGGAGGTAATAACATGTATTTATCCATATGGTATCTAAATTAACCCTCCTTTTTCTTCCTCTCTTCATAATAACTTTCAACTCCAACTATAAGAGCAGAAGTAAGTGATGTGGCAACAGAAAGCACATTTGAACATGTCCTCAATGATAAACAGAGTTTATCAATTTCTCTGAATGTTCCCCACCTAGATTCAGTCCTGTCAGTTTTAAAAATAAAGAAAATTATATTTCAAGTGTTGCACTTCTGAATCTCTCATCCAGCTTTAGTGCACTTTACTGGCCTTCTCCATTTTAAAGAGGCTTTCCTTTCCTCCAGGAACCAGGGAATCTGGACAAACAATAATGCTCTGTATTTGGATGCAGTGAACAGGTGATAATCAGGGATGTTAAAGGCTCAGTTTAAACCCATCAGCAAATGAGCTAAATAAGAAGCACAGAATAAAAATTTTTTCTGCTTTCTTTCAGTTATGTTTCTTGGCACATTAATATTAATTAAAAACAAACAAACAAATAAACAGCAAATCTCAGCAACAAACCAGCTCATTTTAAACTCCCCAAACTGCCAGCACAGGGACAAATTTTCCACTGATGTAGCACAGCGTAACTCGATCACAGAACTTTGCCTATTTACACTGACTGAAGGTCTCTCATAACCTTCTAATATATGAAGATGTGCTGGTTCTTAAACAATGAGCAGGGTATTAAACTGATTTAGAAAAATCCTTCCTTTCTTAAGAACTTGCCCTCTTATTATGCTGATTAGTGCCAGTTCCATCAATTTATTTTTGAGTTTGTAGCCAATGCAAAAATTTATAGGCCAGACCAAGAAGATGGAGGCAAACAGCAATTATTTGTAACAAGGAAGCTTGTTCTGTCTCAAGTGTAAAGGTTTTTTATATCCTGCAATGACATCTCCTGACTCCCTGAGAAAACACTGATTGTCAAATGCAAAACTGTGTCTTCTAACACAGCAGATCTTGAGCAAGCAGAGAAAGTCCAAGGGGAAAGCAAGGAGTCAAGAAAAAGTTATTCTGGAAGAAAGATTGAAGGTCTGGTGCTATTTAGTCTAAAGAAGACATGACTGATGAGGATGGTATGGTGGAAAAAAACCCCACCCTTCCATGCCATGCTGAATACAGTAGAAAAGTAGAGCTGGAATATACTTTAGCTGGTACAAATAGCTTTCCAGCCACAGGACAGGACTGGGTTGGAGATATCTGCCTGCCATGATCTAAGCATGGGACAGGCAGACATCACTCAGGAGTAGGAGTGGCCAGGTCAGCGCAGTCCCTTGCAGCTCCATGGAAAGGCATACAGTGGCCAGGGAGCGAGAGAGCACTCGTCTGAGTCAGAGCAACACATCTTTTAGAGGATTAAGAGATGATGTAGGAAGTTGAGACTGCGAGTTGCTGACAATGAATACCAGACGGCCGATGAGGAGCTGCCAGCTCATCAAGGACCTGACTCAGCAAACGGCTTTGGTTTCTGCGACTGCCATGCCAAGGGTTTGCTGCTCCCACTCTACATTGCGTGCCTCAAAAGCCAGAACAATCTTTCTTCTTTTCCTTGTCTTTTTCTTTTTTCTTCTCTTTTTTTTTTTTTAACTGAGGGAGATCCTAAGCCAGTGTCCGCTAAACTGGGAGGGCAGAAGATAAGTGGTAAGGGAGCTGAAGGAGGGAATCACGACTCCAGGACTCCCTGTGCTGCATGCCTACCTATAGACACACAACAATTCTACAGGCTTCTGCGACTGGTAAAACAGCTGCTTGCCAGTCATCCCCCCACCCCAGCTACTGTGGCAACCACAGTGCTCGTGCTCCTCTTTTGCTCCACCTGCCTGATGCTGGAAGGAGCAGAAGAGGAGCACAGGATCCCTCCCTGCATCTGGAAGTGGGGAGAAGGAGCAGTCCTTAGCCACCCACCTGCACATGGGAAGAGGGTAAGCCACCCAGTGTACAGACAGGGGGGAAAGAGAAACAGGAAAGGGCTTTAATAGATGGTAGTTTACAATAGACAGAAGAAAATGGGGATAAACTGAGCAAATACCTTCCTGAGTGGCACCGTAAGAAGAAAGCAAAGGGATCAACTCTTGGTGGCAGCTGGCATCTCCCATGAATGACAAATGAGCATCCAGTTTGCCTCCTTGCTTTCTGCCAGCAATGCCCAGGCTCTCAGTCAGTCTTTTGTTTGCACTTGCCACCAGCACATGAACACTGGCTGGTCCCATAGTCAATATGAAGCTCTGGAAATGGGTTTGCATTACTGTCTCTGTTGTAGGAACAGCTGAAAAATGTGGATTTTTCATGTTGCATGTGAATTCTGATGTTAATAAAATTTCTCCTCTGAGCTAGAGAGACAAGACTGCCACAGATCATTTTTCAAAAGGAAACAAAAAGACCTAGCTCTTTTATTCCAGAAAAATTAATTGGACTGTTCCCTGAGTTTTGGACCACATGGTACAAGGCACCCAGCAGAGCTGCTCTAGCACTCAAGGTATCAGCACAGCCAAGAGTCTGCTGTGAGCTCTCAGGGAATGGATCCGATTCCTGACAGAAACCTGCCTGCATACACAGGGACACCTGTAGGTCTCCTCAAGGCTCCTGTAGTAAAATGCTTATTTACTCACTCCAGGTGTTTAATCAGAAAGTTTATTGGTGCCTTATTCACAATCTCACCTGTGATATTTGGTCTACTTTTATTATCTGTTTAGTTTTAAATTGTTCATTATAAATTTTAATGGCCCCACAGGTAAACTTTCAGTGAGTGTACTACTAAAGATAAACTATTAACATGTTCCTCTTAAGAAGCCATAATAGGGTTAAGTATTTGCGTGGCTCATTGATTAGAAAAATGTGTGCAAGTAACTCAAGGAGTTTTCAGTGGCTTACTCTTTATGTGTTAGATTCAATCAAGATTCCTCCGGGTTTCAAGGCTGCAGTAATTGTCCAAGGCAGATCAGCTGCCCAAGCCTTGGTGTCTGCACCGGGCTGATGCAGCTTCTCATGGCAGCTGAGCAGGCACAGGACCTGTGGTTCTGCTCAGCCCCCACACAGCCAAACCCAGCAGATCTCTGAACCAAGGACTCAGAAAGAGATCCCCAGGATCCCAGGTGGCCTCTTTGCCACTGCGGTGGTGTGGTATCCCAAAGGAATCCTCAGATGGGCCAGGTCAAGTGTCAGAGAGCACCGAAGGTGGGTTGAAAGACCTCAGCTCCTGAAGAGCACCAAATTTGTCTGAGCTAAAGGTGACATGAGAAGTTGTCTCACTGAGTGCACCTCTGGATCTTCCACATGGGAAAGCGTCCTGCTCAGCAAGCCTTGCCATTGACCTAACTGCAAACACTAGAAAGCAGACTTCTCTCTCTTTCCTTCTGCAACAGATTTTTCTTATTTCTGAACAAGATTTATTTGACCTGAAATAATTTTTATTAGCCTAGATACATTCATTCCCATTTTCAAACTGAAATTTTCTTAAATTGGTATTTAGAAGATGTTTTCAGTTAGAGACTGACTCGTTTTATTTATTTCTTTTATGAGGACTAAGCAGGCCAAAACCAAGATGTTCTATTTTGGATTAAATAAACCATTTCAGGTTGAATACCCCCTCTCATGCACTTGAAGTATGAAAAAGAAATAGGCTTTGTTGAAACAAAGATAAATGTATAAAACACTTTCTGGCCCATTTTTCACACAGCTGCAGTCAAAACCTCTCCTACTTGGATTAACTCTTCCCACTTCTTCACACAGTCTGCTCTATTCCAAGTGCTCAAACAGAAGATGTAAAAAACATCTTCAAGTAAATAAGAGCTACCTGCCAGCTGCAAAGCAAAACACTGGAAAGCAGAAATTAATCTCTTTTTAATCTGAAACAGAAATTGTAAGCACTGAAATTTCAACATGTGGCCCCACCCTTAAAACTGCCTGTGTTGGCTCTGCTCTTGGTAAATCAAGCCACAAACAGAAAGCTAAAGCCTTTGGAAAACCATATCCCTATGGTGCAAATGCAGTGTGAATGACATGGGTGGCCATGTCCTTGGTAGATTATATTGAGGTGGCTTTGCTGACACAGCTGGAACAGCAACAGCCTAGACCCAGTGCCCTGAGGTCTCTGAACCTTGGAGAAAACATTTAGTGTCCATTCTTCAAAAACTTTGCTCATTTTACAATGAGATAGCCTCTAACTGCATTTACTTGGAGGTAACTTCCAAGACTCTGCTTTCATTGGTTGAGTGATTTTCAGCTCTTCCACATGTGTTTCACATGCTGGGGAGAATAAATAGGGTTAAATAAATAAGGTTAAAAAGCAATTCTGTTCCCTCATCAGACATCAGAGAAATTGCAGCTTACAGCACAGACACCTCAAACAAGACAGGTTTCCAGGGGCAATCTTCAGTGCTGTTTGTACACCATTTATGGACCACTGTGACTGCATTGGAGTAACAGTTATGGCAATGAAGTCCTTAGCCATAGGGACCCAGTTTGCATCACGTTGTTGTTGTTGTTGTTGTTTTCCTCCATTTCTTAGGGTCTAGTACCAGACCCCAGATGACCACTTGGTTTATAAGCAATCACTATTGCATCCAGATATCTCTAAGGTCTTTTCCCTTCCTAAGTCAGTTGCTTTTATCAAGTCAGCCTTGTTCCAGCTCATGCCCATTGGCAAGCAGCCCATTCTGTGTCCTGTCTCCCTTGCTCCTTCACAGAGAACCTGGCTGTTGATGGGGAGTTGTATATCACAGCTCACAGGCTAGAGGGTTTTCTGCCTTTTCAGAAGAGAAAGAAGAAATGTCTCATGAATATCCTCTCTTCCTCTCACTCCTCCATGACAAGTCTGCAGCAGCTCTGCTTGCCAGGTTAATAGGACACCCTGGGCACAGGGCTTCCACACTGTTGAGGTGTACTTTGCCCTTTCCTGGATGGTCTGTTCCCACCACAGCAGCCTGTCTCTGACTGCATTACCATTCAGAATTGTGTGGCTGAGCCAAAGGCTAACTCAGCAGCTTTTCCCACTATATAAAGCTAGGATGGCCTTGCATCATGAACACTTTGTACAGTCCTGGATGTTCTTCCACCCAGACGACTTTAAAAAGATACAGTGCAAACTGGAGTAGGGTCAGAGGAAAGCAGCAAAGAAGGGTCAGAGGTACAGAGCTGTTTGCACACAAGGAACAGCTGAATGCCCCAGAATGCTTCAACCTGGAAAACAGAAAACCTGGAAGTAAAGGAAAGGGTTTAATACAGTCAAAAATCAAGTAACCATGAGAAGCATGGAAAGCTTAAGTAGAAAATGCCCATTCACTGCCTTTTCCGGTATCCACTGTGGAGCTCGCAGCTGGTAGTTGGATCAAATCCTGTGAAAGAGGGTGGTTTTGCAGAGTGTGCACTTTAACTATGAAATGCCAAGACTTTCCGTGGGCTTAAGGAGAGACTGGACAAGCAAAAATCTGCTGAAGGTGGTTCAGTGTACAACAGAACTTCTGGCTCAGGTAACCCTTGGTCTGTGAATGGTTGGATGCTGGGAAAGCTTCTGTGGAAGTGGTGTGTGCACTTGGACCCTCAGTAGGCATTCAGCCACTGTTGACCACCGCCAAAAACTTGTTACTGGACAAGACAGACCTTTAGTCTGCCCCAGTCTGATTTGCTACCACACATTCCCCATGCAGAATCATGCATTTCCTTTTTCCCCCAGGGACTGCAAATGTATTTCACTAGCATGACATATAAATGCTGATGCACCAAAATCCTTCCTCTCTTCCCCAGGGTATGGCACACCACACCCAGTCCCACAACCAGCCCACTCTGCTGGGGATCATGCCACATTTTTGTGCTACCTTTTGCTCTTCTGTCTGCTCTCTGAAGGACAAAACCTCCCAGTCCCTCTGCTATGTGCTAATGCTGTTTTCCTCTGGCCCAGCATGTTCAGAGCTACCTGAAGGCTTGTAAACTTCAGAGGAACTCCTCAGGGAGTAGCAGGTAATGGTGTCACCAGGGTGAGAGGTTGAGGATGGCCCCAGAGAGAAGGGATTTCTGCACCGCTGCCTCTAGGGACTGGCCAACATAAGCAGCTATAATAATTTTCTGGACATTGAGCAGTTTGTACCTTGGCTGTTAAAGGCAGCTTGGATTAGGGATACCATAGTGGTACCTGCACCAGCTCTGAAGGCATCATCGGAGCCCTCACAATAGTGTCAGGCAGACAAGTCCTTGCTGGGCCACCCTGGTCCAGGCACAGAGGGATGGACAATCACGGTCCAGTTGGGGGAAAAACATTAATATAAGCTGAATTGACAAATTTCCTTTTGGATCAGCCCAAACCACTGCATTTGACCCAGTGTGAAATATTTATTTTACTTTTGGAAACAAAAGTCTTTCCCCTGTGTTCCGATTCAGTAAGAGGTCTTGTTTTGAAAATGTTCATGGCACAAGTGTGTTTCAAAAAACATTATTTTCTTATTTAAAGGGTTTTTTTTTTTTTCTGACTTCAGCACATACTTACTAGCTTTCTCCAACCCTCCCCATCAAAGTGTCACTCAGTTGACTTCACCATGGAATCTCTTGCAAAAAGACTGCAAAATGGTGCTATAGCAGTTTTCACAACAAAAATAACCATGACTACTATTAAATAGCCCAGTGTTGGGGATGGATCTGATCACAGCCTAACTCCTTCAAACCAGAGGAAGCAGCAGCACAACCAGTGGGGTACAGGCAACACCATAGCACTGAATACAGGCAACACCCAGTTATGTCTTGACACAGATCACTCCTAGGTGCCAATGCTTTGGAGGAATTAATGGTAATTTTAGCCTTGTGTACAACATCAGGTGGAAAACAAGGGCTTAGTGGAGGCAGAAGACACTGTCCTACCCCCCACAGCTCCTCTGCTCCTTGTACCTGAGCACTTTGGCCTTTTCCTCACATTTTAGGAAGATTCTGGTGTTCACCCATGCTTGTTCACAGATATGCACTTTTTTCACTAAATTATCCTCGAAAGTCTATTTCATTCAAATTAAATTTGTTTAACAAAGTTAACTTTCTTCAGGCCAATACTATGTTCTTCAATCTTTTTCAGGTGTTCCCAAAGGCTCTGATTCTCTGTCAACATGAGTTACTCAGAAATCCCAAGAAACTTTGGAAGAAGCTGAGTCTACATTTGAAAAGAACATGCTAAACAGCTTGCCAAAATATCATGCCTAAACTCAGAGCGATGTCTTAAGAGTGTGCAATATGTGACTGTAGGATCACAAGATACTACCACGGGTACCCTAAAGCCCTGAGTCCTACAGCACACGCAGGGGTCCTATAAAAAGTCTGTTTCCTGTTCCCATGAAAAGAGCCCATTGCAGCCCCTTGTCTAGAGTCATGACATTTCTATCCTCCCCAGAGATTCAGCTTTAATATTTCTTGTTTTCACAAAACTGTTCACCATGGTAGCTCACTCTGCAAGTGCATCTAATCACAGTCAGTTAATTCATCATTTCTGCTGGTCTCATTAATCTCCCTCTCCCCTTTCACAGATAAACCACATTTAATGGCTGTGTTAAATAACAAGTAGCATGCCAAAGAATATCTTGCATTACTTCAGAAGGGTAATGTCCTACCAGATTTACCTGTGAGCTTAAATCTGATTTTCAAAAAATTCTATTGGTTACTGAACTACTGAATGCAAATTTCATAATAATTTATTTCAGAAGGGGAAAATAAATGAAAAGCTCTTAGTTTTTCATTATTTGTTTATACATTAATATTTTGATTTCAAGTCCTCATCATAGGACTTTCCTCAGGTGCAACCTGGCGTGTTGTTAAAGCATTTTCCCTGTAAATGTGTCTCTCAGTTTCCTGTTCCCACATATAACCACTCCAAGCAGAGCCCTCAGATCAGCTTGTCAGGGGCCACACTAAATCCACCTCCCAGTCCTATCTGCCACTTGTGTTATCCCAGCAAAATGGCAATGGCATCCCACCACTGGATGCTGTCCATGCCTGTGTTCCCACATGGCCAGGGTCTACACGGGCAGCAAGCAGCACACTGCATTTAGTCCTCACCAAACCCTTGCTGAGTCCACCCAGTACACCCGTATGCTGCAGAAGCACCACTTTCCACTTCTGTGTTTACTTTTTAAAGCTGAGTCTTTGGTCTTCTAGGTAGTAATAATTTTCCAGCCATCAAATAAGCATAAGGAGTGTGGTATGTGCCTGCCACAGCCCCAAACCACAACTGAGAGCTCTGAATACCCTCTATCGTTACCCCAACAGGACACCAAGGCCAGGCTCAGAGGCTAAGCCCTCACTGTCTCAGCTAAACTTATGTATTTTGCTGTTAACTATTTTTGAAACAGGATGGGAGGGTGTGGCAGAAGCCAGACACGAGGATCACTTGAATCTGTCTGTACCTTTCGATTAAAGCAAGCCCACCTAAAATATAGAATGGCTTTTCACCTTGAAAGTAGAGATTTATTGGGGGATCCTGTAATAGACAGGAAGAGGAAATCCACAGCCAGAAGGCAAAATTGTTGAAGGATTTTCTTAGAACACAAACTATGACTAAAATCATGCATTTCTCACAAACACATTCCTTCCTTTTTTTCAAATATTTTTTTTACGGGTTTATTTCTTTTTAATTGCACCAGAATGTAAAATCTCTAAATAGGAAGTACAGAGAAGGAAATACTGAAAAATGTCAACATAAGAGAATCTAATACCAAACCTAAATTAAAAATTACTTTGGATCCATAACAATGTCTCTCCAGCCTCTACCATCCTGACTGCTATCTGCTCCTGCCTCCCTCAGATTAGTACATCCCAGGGCGGTGGGTGTATCTCTTCATAGGTTTGTTTTCAGCCATAGTCAGTTTGCTTTCTTGAGGGACTGTTTATATCTCCTTTAAAGAATAGTTCTCTAAGTATCATAAGGCTATACTGTCCCTTGGCATTTTAGCAGTCTTCACGAGCTCTGATCTCTTGTGTGCTTTCATTGAACAGCTATTTTGTTCCTCACCCAAAGATTTCAAACCCACCTATCACATGCATCAAACATGACTAAATAAGTGTGTGAGGTCTGGAAAACAGTCTGATGAAAATTTTCGGTGTAGAGATGACTGTGCCATCTTCCTGTAAGGCAGAAAAAAAAAAAAAAGGCAATTGAACTTTTATTAATCAGGCATTTTTCTGTAGCATTGCAGCATGAAATGGTGTCAATTTTTTGCTGTGCTTTGGAAGCCTGCCGGCTCCCCATGCTGTGTGCAGAGAGCCAGAGCTTTTAGCAGGATCCTGCTGTGGCTACCCTAGCTAACCACCTGCAATTCACCACCTGTGATGCACCACGGCCCCTGAAATGAGACAGAAATCAGGTGGGTTTTTACTTTTACAATCATAGAGATTCCACAGACAGTTGCATCTCCTGTAAAACACAAGAGGGATCATGGCCGGCACTTATAGCTACAGTCCCTGTCATTTTCAAACAGGAATTACATATGCCTACTGCAGACCAGAGTGATCACTGCTGACCAGGGTCTGATCTCATTACCCTGCAGTGAATCCAACATAATTCAGCCACTCACAGCTGGTACTTTGGACTTGCACCAGTGTCACTGTGATCAAACTCTGCCTCTCTGCCTGTTTCAAAAAGAATTTTTGGAAAAAGATGCCAAAAGTATCTTTTCCCCGGTACAGGCACTGGCTAAGAGCATGTCCTTTGTTATTAGAAACCTCTCACCATCTCGTCACACTTATTTCAATTATTACCACCACCTCTGCGAAATTCACACTGTCCTGCAGCATCGGGTGCTCCAGGGGGCACAGTGGGACCAAGCATCACAATGAACATAATGTCACTGCCTGCAGAATATTTTGGGTCACTGCTCAGCCCAGTTGTTGATTGAGCCTGCACACGAGGATCCTGGCAAGGCTGGAGAGAGAGGCAGAGCCCACACAATCTATACTTGTCTAGTTTCCTGCAGGAAATAGCCCCTGCTGTCTGAACCAATGCTCCATGTAGGTTGATTGCCCTGCCTACAACAGTGGGCTCAGGGATTTGACAGCCTGGGGCGAAAAGTGACACTTTCCTCTTTGCCTTGGAAGTACAGATGGAGTATAGGGCATAGGTAGCCTGACTTAATTAGATTTTACACTTGTTTCTGAGAATGAGAATTAGAACTGCCTCAGCTGATGGGCGATGGAGACTCAGACCTGCCACTACAGCATATTGTCAGCATTAGCTTTTGTCCATCAAGACCTTGCAAATTGCAGTAAATCACCTTTCCCTTGCATTCCCTGTTCTTGAGCCTCAGACTGACAGCAGACTTCATGTGTTCACTGTTTGGAGGTGCTACTGAGTGAGATCAGATGGGAGTTAGAGGAAGCAAAATAAAAGCTGATAAGTTTGCGTTCACATAGCGTCTGGAGAACTTGGTTTTGGTGAACATGCTTGGGGGAAATGATACCAATTGGCCAAGTTGGCTTGCCATTTCCCTGGAGACCTTCACTGCATTACAGAAAAAAACATTACCTTATAATTTTGACATCATGCACGCTTTCTGCATGAACCACTGTTACTGGTATGCAGTAGTGGTCCTGCATCCCCACAATGCTTTTCCCTGTGGGATACCAGCAGCCATCATAATCTGGAATTAGCCTGGGCAGTTTGCCATAATTAGGGCCCTAGTTAGTGCTGCTGTGGGAGCAGGAGCCCTCAGGAAGCCCGGTGCGTCTTAGGGTGCAGTCCCAGGGCAGAATACGAGACACAAGCCGGTGCAGAAGGAGGCTGAGATCATCAGAATATCAAACAACTTGAACACCATGAAGATGAGCAATAGTGCAATAACACCAAGTAGGATCTTTCTCAATGACTGAGCAATAACAATTTTTTGCTAAAAATTGAAAGTTCCCCAGTATTGAAACACCAAGAGGGACAGAAGCCTGAGTGCACTTCCAAGTCCCAGGGTAAAGATGCTGCAAAGAAGCAAGGGAACCCATTGGGGCACACCAAAAGAGCCATAGAGGTCTGCAAGGGTGAAGTGCCCAAAATAGCTAGTGCCATGCAACTAGAGCAACCCTTAAAGAGTAACCTGTCACAGCAGAGTGAGACAGCCAGGTGGAAATCAGGCAGATCAACAACAAGATGCATAGTCGGTAAAATTAAAGTAGAAGCTAGCAAAACATTCTAAAGCAAGTGAATAAATACTGTAAATATCAAAAGAGAAAGGTTTACAGGCCTAAGAGCAGTGAAGAGACTGTCATAATGAAGCATAAACAGAAATAGGTGGAGCAGCCAGACAGAGTGCCTGTCTAATCCTTTTACAGCACAGCACCATAAAAGGCCTCAAAGTAAGGCTGGTCAAAATTTTCCATCCAAACTTCTCTATTGAACAGTAAAAAGAGTACTTTTTAATTATTAGTCTAATTTCTTTTTTTTTTTTTTTACCTACAACCGCTGCTTTCCATGAAAATTTTCAACATTTTGTGGAAACACCAAAAAACACCCAACCCTCTGTTTATGGCAACTAAACATCTTCAGACAAAAAAGAATTTAACATTTTTTGTGAGAATTAAAGAATTGCCTGTAGTTTTGAGACATGACTAATCCCTTTGTTGCCAAACAGTGAATTTTTTTTGGTTTTCCAATAAAAGGTCCAAATTATTCTCTGGGTAAGAGGGGCATTTTCCAAAATAGCAGCACTTTAAATATCCAAATAAAATAATTCAAACTCAGTTTCAGCCTTAAGGGATGGCCAGTGCTGAGATCTTTGTAAAGAAGGAGTATTGGGAGCTGGTCGAAGAGCAAAACCAAGCAGACAACTAGACTGATTCTGGACAGGCTGCAGAGAGAAAAAATTAGGAAAACCAGTGTGGTATGTTGATGCCAGCTGGCTGCCAAGTGCACACCAAATCTGCCCTATTGCTCCCCTCCTCAGCTGGGCAGGGGAGTGGAAACACAACAAAAGGTTCACGAGTTAAGGATGGAGAGAAGTCACCAATTACTATCACAGGAAAACTAGACTCAACTTAGAGAAAATTAATTTACTTTTTTAGCAATCAGAGGAGGGCAATGAGAAAGAAAAAAAATCTTAAAACATTTTCCTATCACCTCACCCTTCTTCCTGAGCTCAGCTTCACTCCTGAATTCTCTACCTGCTTCCATCCAGCAGCACAAGGGGTTGAGGAATGGGGACTGTGATCAGTCCATCACAATTTGTTTCTGATGCTCCTTGCTGCTCGGGGGAGGACTCCTCACCCTTTGCCTCTGCTACAGCAGGGTCCACGCCACAGGAGACAGTCCTTCATGAACTTCTCCAAGATGAGTCCTTCCCACAGGCTGCACTTCATATGCTGCTCCAGCGTGGGTCCCTTCCAAAGGGTGCAGTCCTTCAGGAAGAAAAGGACTCCAGCATGGGTCCCCATGGGGTCACAAGTCCTGCCAGGAGCCTGCTCCAACATGGGCTTCCCACCGGGTGACAGCTTCCTTTGGGCATCCCACTGCTCTAGCATAGGGTTCTCCACAGGCTATAGGTGGACCTCTGCTCCCCTTGGATCCCCATGGGCTGTGGGGAACACTCTGCCTCACCATGGGCTGCACCAGGGGCTGCAGGGGAATCCCAGCTCTGGCACCTGGAGCACCCCTGCCCCTCCTTCTCCACTGACGCTGGTGTCTGCAGAACTGCTTCTCTCACATATTCTTACTCCTCTCTCCCACTGAAATTGGTCTTGCACAGTAACCTTTCCCCTTGTTCACTCTGTCATTCCAGAGAATCCACTGTCCCTGCTGCTCTTGGCTTTGGCCAGTGGCCAGTGGTGGGTCCATCTTGGACATATCTGGCATTGGCTGTATCGGACATGGGGAAAACTTGTGGCAGCTTCTCAGAGAATCCACACCTGTAGTACCCTTGCTACACAAAACTTGACATGCTAACCCAATACAACCACCAAAAAAGAAAATAATTTAAGCTATCAGGCTGGGAGACACAGTGAGAGAATTGGAGCGCAGGTTGGTGGTTTTGCTGTAGGAAGTGTCAAATGGTCTGGTTTTGGTTGGCTGAGAAGCAGTTTGCAACTGAGCATCTAAAGACTCAGAGACCAAGTAGCTACAATCTTGAATACTTGGCCAGTCAGTGACCCTGTCTGCCTCAATATCTTTGGTTGCTTTATAATGATAGAGAAATGTGGGGTACAATTTTTAATCTGCCTTTGCCAGGGCAGGCATTGTCAGGCCAGAAAGGTTTCTCTAGCCTAGTGAAATATTATCCAGTAAAATAAATACATTATTGAAAGAAGTAAATCAAAATCTAAAATACTAACATTTATTGCAGGAATCCTATATGGTGCTGCATATTAAAAATGGTTATTTAAGGAAACTGTTCTGTTGGACTGGAGCCAACTTTTGTGTTTTTAGTAATAAAATATTTCATCTCATTTAACCTCTAACTTTTGATCTCATGGCAGGTATCACCAGAAGATGGCAGGGTAAGCCAAGGCAGCTGTAAATGTCATCATGCATTAGTATAGGACCTGGAGTTAATTTAAACCTATTTATTTGTGTGATTCACTTGCTTTCCTATCACCTAGCAGCTTACTTTACATATGCAGTTGTAGCCCAGGGTAGATTTTTCTCATTAAATTTCAGGTTTAAACATGTTATTGCAAATGATTCCCAGCAGCTGAAGTGATAATAGAGGCCAAGTAGCAAAAACTTCTGGAGGAGACAAAAACCACTCTCCATGGGTCCCCTATAACCCATGAAAGCTTCACCAAGCCTAAAGAGAGCTAAAATGTAACACATCTCTCAAAAGGATGCAATCTCCTGTTAAAGATGGGGAAGACACTGGTGGAGTGATGGTCTGGTATCTACAGTAGAGCAGAAAAGGTATTGAGAAAAACTCTCCTGGAATGAAAAAGACAAAAGGATTGGAGCTCCATCCAGCCATGTTAGATAGGAGGAAGAGAGGGAATTATCCCCCTGTGAAAGGAGAAAGTGGGTCACACAAGGAATTAAGGTGAATTAATCAGAAATTAAGTAAAAACAGTCAAAAAGTCATCTTAAAAATCAAATACTTTGGTCCTGCATCCTGGTGGTAAAGTTGCACAATATGAACTCAGGGAGGGAGCAATGTGTTGGGAATGGCATCCTCAGCTCAGCAATGTGGATATCAAGTATTTGGTGTCAGAAGCAAGAGCACTCCTGTCAGACAGGGGCACAGTGGTGTCACATTGCATCACAAGGGGTGGTCTGAAAGCAGACCCTGTTCCGGTGCCACAAAGGTTCAGTCTCTGGCAGTGACCTGGTAATGGAGACATGGGAAAAAAGTGGTGGATGAGGAGGGAAGGAAGGAAGGAAGGAAGGAAGGAAGGAAGGAAGGAAGCTCTGAAAAGAATATTTAAAAGCAAGGGAAAGCAGCCAGTCTCATCACAGACAGTATAGGAGTGGCAGCAAAGGACTCACAGAAGAGGAAGAGGCTGGTTTCTTGAGCAAGGATTAAAGAATGTCTAAGAAAAGGAAAGTCTAATATTCAGACCCTTCTTCCTTCAAAATCTTTCTAAACAGACACATGTTGAAGGATATGGTTTCTGTGAGGGTGGAAGTTCCAGGTAAGCATGGGCCAAGCATCATGCTCACATTGCATTCCTCTTCAGACTCAGTGGAACTGTGAACTATTTGTTCTGCCTGCAAAAAGCCAAAGGGAGTAACAGCCAGTAGTGACAGGAGAAGAAGGTTAAGAACAAGTAGACATAAAGGGAGAAGAGGAAAGCATGAGTGGGACACGTGGCTCAGTCCAGGGTAAATGGCAAGGCTATGCAATTCCTGAATTTCCTCTGGGACCAATCCCAGTTAATTTACTTTAAAGAAGCTCTTTTCATTTCAGAGTAGTTACTTTTGGTTCCCATCCTTGTGCATAAAGTATTATGGCCTTTTCATTAAGAATGTGCACAAATTTCACTTTGTAGTGACATTTATGCCAGGCTGGAATGCTGGCAGCAGGTTAACTTCAACCTCACAACACAAGCATTGCTTATTTTCAGTCCCACTGTAGGGTGAAGAAAACATATAGTCCCTTCCGTTGGTTTGCTGCTTAAATAAAACTAAAAGACATTAATGTAAACTGTGAAATACAAAATCTTTAAGTTAATTAATACTCCTTCACTAACTTGGATTTTTAGGCACTTTTCCTTAGAGGAGGATAAATTTAAAAACCTACTTCTGAACTCATTAAGGCCAGTATAAATAAGGAGTAACAGCTCATGCTAATGGAAATACACTTGTGTATAAATTAGCAAAACCAGATTTAGTTTCACTCTAACTGTTTTGTGTTGTACTATGTCTAGTTTCACTCCATCCTCCCGGTTACATTTCAAGAGGTGTTGCTGTGTCTTGCACACTTGCACAATAAGTAAGACTATTAAATAAACAGGGATTCAACAAAAATATGAAGTTTCAGAATATTCAGGAAATCATCATTTCCTGGAGCTGAATAAACATTTTAGAAAAAACTCACCCAGCAGGAAATGGAGCTATCTGAAGTGGCCAGTAGGTTCAGAGGATGTGGAAAAGGGTTTGTTCAGAGGCGTTAAATAAACAGAGTAAAATGCCTTGGGAAATAGTTGCCTTTATTTGCTTTCTTGGCTAACAATGTTCATTTT
This sequence comes from Pomatostomus ruficeps, assembly GCA_013400735.1. Taxonomy (NCBI): domain Eukaryota; kingdom Metazoa; phylum Chordata; class Aves; order Passeriformes; family Timaliidae; genus Pomatostomus; species Pomatostomus ruficeps. The sequence goes on from VYZT01010571.1 coordinate 123,517, forward strand.
ACATTTCAGCCTTCAGCGCAAGAGACACAAACAGGCCCCATGCAAGATTACCAAGCTGAGTGTAAACTGATACACAGCCTTCCTCGTTCTGCAGGCATCCCCAAATGAGAGCTAAGGGAGACCACATTGCCCTGCTCCACTCCTGAGTACCATACCTGTGCATAATAAGTATTATGCAAGTCAAATATTATCAAAATAATCCTTTCACTGCTCTCAAGCTTAACAGGTCTGCTTATCCCTTGGCCAACTGACCTCCAAGTCACAGGAAATAGTGCAACTATATATTGATAGAGAAGCCTGTGGCACATCAAAACCTATCTAAGCAGGAGATGAGATCAAAATCTAAACCTCAGTGACACAAAAGGGAAGAATGCAAATCATGACTTTCATGCTTAGATCTTTACAGTCTTCTGTCTCAATACATCTATGAAGCTGACACAGCATTTCATGAGCACTATACTGGAAAATCACAGAATACAAGGACCTTGCTGCATTTTTCAGCTCTAACTGTGCCTCAGGAAAACAGGATTTTCAGTCCAGGCCCTTGAGCCAGAGTCAGATGGTGAGCACAGACTATAAGGTTTCCTTGATTTTTCTCCCACTGTCCTCTCTCCTTGCCTCTAAGTTGTGGTGAGTTTTAATTCCCCACCATGACACTGTAGAGTGAAATGGATGGTCTTGAACTCTCTGAGAGGTCTTGACTCAGACACCAAGAGCAAGTTTTTCTATGTTTTCTACATGGGTGTCACTCTTATACCCCAGTAAAATCAATATGTTGAATGGAATTAAGACAGCTAACATGCATAAGGATATCAGACTGGGGAGACAAAATGTGTTCACAACTTTATGTGCCAAAACAGTTTAGTAAATTTATCCTTATTTTTCATATGCCTCAGTTGCTGGTGTGTAAGACTGAGGCTGTATCCCCTCTATGCCTGTGGAAGACATGAGGACTCTTGGTACAAGAGCTGTGTTTTCTTGCCCAGCTGCACAGTGCTTGGCACCGTGGGTCCCCAGCATTACTTGTTAATAAAATATTAACAGCAGCAATGCTATCTGGACCTGCATCTCATTGCCACTCTGAGATCCGAGAGAGCGGCCTTTTCAAAGAATATGTTCCATTACTTGTGTTGTCATTCATGGAGCTTCTAGAGAAGAGATAAAAATGTGGACATGAGAAGAAAAACAGGAAGGTCCTGAGAAATTAGGAGGAAGGGCAGAGAAAATGGAGGAGTGCAGAAACACAGTGAAGGAAGAACTAATGCATGAAGAGAAATTGAAGGGAGACATTACAGCAAAAGAAGCCAGGAAACATATATAGGGACTTGGAGAAGAAGCAGAAGTGAGATCTGGAGGAGTGAGAGAAGGTGGACCAAGAGAGCAAGGGGAAAAAGTTCCAGCGGGTCTGATAGCAGAGCTCTGATGAGGTTTCACACATTTCAAACTAGAAATATGGGCCCCTCCCCAAAAAAACTGGGCTTCCACTGCCAGCAAAATTGTTTCCACAGCTGAGACTGCAGTGCCAGTGAATGTCTGCAATCAGTCCATCCAGGTGCTCCGTGATACAGGCTGCACTAGACTCAACCCATCAAAGCAATGGGAATAAATCCGAGGGCCAGGAATTGGGCCCCTGCTTGGCTGCTGCCGTGCAGAAACGAGAACGTAAGGAGCCAAAAAAAGACACATTTAAGATATAATTCAACAAAAATAAGAAACAGACCTTTTTGATAGCAGACATGCTAACAAATCAAGTTCATGGAATAAGAACCAGCTATTCTACAGAAGGGACAAGGACTCTGGAAGTTGCTGTAAGAGTCTGATATGCCAATTTGCAGACTTTCCATCTATTTCAAATTTTAAACTGGACTTACACTGGCAAACTTTCCTATTTGAGCTTTTAATTAATATTGCATGAACTACACAGCCTGCAGAGATTCAATGCCTCACCAGTTTTCAGTCTCTTACATCCCAGTGAACACCAGTCTGACTTCTCTGGTGGGCCCTTGGGCTCAGCAGGTGAGTGCACCGGTGTCAGTGGCCGCTACCTCATCACCACCACCGAGCTGCAGCACGGTTTCACGTTGTCTCACGGAAGCCAAAGGCAGGGCACTCAGTGCTGCTTGTTCCACAAGTAGCTGTGCTGACTTTGTGGGGGATTGTTAATCCAGTCAGTTCAAATAGGGGCATGACAATTTGATCTGATGGAAAAGAGAAAGATACTATGACCCAGATCTGGTTTTTTGAGCTTAGTTCCAACACATTGAGTGCATTATATAGCAAGGGATAGAGGAGATTTTCTATAAACGAAATAGTTACTCAAATCCCAATGAATATCTCCTCATGGATCTGTACCAGCAAACAATAAAATTAAGCTGGAAGGTGCCTTCTGGGGCACTAAGTCCACCTCTCTACTGTTGCAAGCAACCACATCATAGAATCTCCTCATAACCACTAATTCACTTTTGTTTACTAGGGCATCAGGGTGTTATCTATTTAACTATGTCAAATATTCCTCTTTTTATCACTGCAACACAGAAAGTTTTGTGAAGGAATCCAGTTCTTGGACCAGAGAGGGAACAACATGGCTGCTCATGCGTCAGCTTCTCTTGGCCTCTGCCTGGTCTTTCTTTGCACAGGACTTGAATGTTCGCTACATATATTTAAACTCGCAATCAAATCCTGATATGATTCAAATTTATGGGAGTGTTCCACACTAGCAAAACTGAACCAAAGCCTTGCTCTGCTGGATAAAGATCATTTTAAAGATAACCACCCACTTTCCTGGGAGGCCTTCTGCAATCAACAGCTGAATGACTCTTGAGTGAATGTAACCATGCTCACATATGGTGCTCAGCATGTGACTGGCAAGATCCCTGCCCTCGTGCTACATGGGACATGGAAAAGCTACTACATCAGGAGATGGTGTTTTCCCCAGCACCCCACAGTGCTCCATGTTATGTTTAGGCTGTCCTCCCTCTGCTAACCCCTTGCCTGGGCTGGGCTCCACTTCAGCCATGAGGGAGGAGGCCCAGGAAACTCTTTTCACCATTGCTCTGTCTTGAATTCTCCTTCATTGCAAACTCTTCTGGAAAGACACCCTCCTGCAGTTACATTAGCACTGTGACAACGCTGAAAGTTACAGTGGCACCCAGAGGGGGCTGATTCAAGCAAACCATTAGGCAGTTTCAGAGGAGCACAAGAAGGACTGAGTCTTGAGCAACATCACTTTGTACTTTCTCAGCCCATTCCCTAAAACTTCTCTGGCAAGGAGCCATGGATCCAAATTGGTTCTGTCAGCTGCCTAATGTGCTTGAGAATGGTGCAAATCAAACAGAGGTAATCAAATCCCCTTTGCCTGCTTTCAAATCTGCCCAAACACAGCATGCAAAGTCAGGCAAGACACCAACTTGACACTGATTTTGCAGCCCTCATGATTTCAGGCTCCCTTTGACTGCACTTACAGCCCCTCAGTGCTGAGAGCAGCCCCTTTCTCTGCATGAGGCAGAGCAAAAGGGATGGTCTACTGATCCCATCCACAGCAAAAGGCTAGGAATCTCCCTCTTTGAAAGGCCAAATCACAGGCAATGCAAAAGGGAGCAACATGTCTCCTGGGGAAGCTCCAATCCACTATAAAAGAGAGAAAGGAATACAGGAAAATTTACCATGAACTCCCAAATGAATGATGTGCCTCCTGTGAAGAAGGCAGTATATTTCTTTTGGTAAATCATTAGTCACAAAACACATTTCAGGTTGGCTGATCATTCTCTGAAGTTTGAACAAATTCAATAAACTGGTTTTGCCAAAACAAATGAAGATGGGGGTGGGGGGGGTTATCTATCAGAAACTGTTTAGACAATTTCTGAATGTAAGCCCTTCACATTTTGAAATATTTAACTTTCTGGGTACTTACAATCAAGGTCATGTAAATAAAGGTCATGTAAATAAAATCAGTGATAGTTAACTTTCCATCCAATAACACAAAATTAATACCCTCAGCTAAAAAAATGGAAGATGTAGTTTGATTTCTTTCTGTGGCTCAAGGAGCTGAACTCACATTCCAGAAAACTCCACTGACCATAAGTCAGTGTTGGTGTGTTTCTGCTCTCATGGATCCTTGAGGATGGTGCTGCAGAGTCTGCAAGTTAAATGTCCTTTCTGATTAAAAGGACTGGCTTGAGCTAAAGCCTTTTACCCCTTCAGAGGACAGTAGTCACTTGGCCAGTTGTTGGTCCCTCTCAGTTTTTCCCAGTGCTCTGCCAGTACCCCACGTGTGGGGCTCAGAATGCTCCAAGGAGGAGAGCACTGCCAGGAGGAGAGGATGATCAATGCAAAGGAGGGAGTTCTAGCCAGGAGCAGAGCTGGCAGAGCTGCTTGCAGCAGCGCATCCTACACTCCCTTGCAACATGGGCAGAGGAGTAACCAGGAGTTCCTTTCAAGTCAAAGAGATGTACAAGCTGCTGCCAAATTTATAAATTTAGCATTTAATTTTCTTGGCCTTTACCTCAGAACTCCAAGCAACAAACTTCTAGTGAGTTTTTGCTCCAAAGTTTTGGGAGTTTTTTTAACCTCTTTCACTCTGACAAATTAAAAATCCTGATGATGGGAGAGTAGAACATGATCTGCATTTCAGTTATGTATTTCAATTACTTTGCAGATCAGCAACAAACTTATAACTTGGTTGTTTACCCCAATCCCTCCTTGCCACCCTTATTTGACCCATTTCCATTTTATTTGGATGTCTTAGTAAAACAGACTGTTTTTTTCCAAATTATCCCAGAAGCAGTTGTCTTTATATTTTGGATAAGGCACCAAGGAGGCCTAATTGCTCACCCCATCCCTGGAAAAAATTAAAAACTTAACCTTACTAACATCTAGTTTCCAAACTAATTTCATACCTCACTGTCTGCATTTCTAGTAGATAGACTGGAAAACAAAGAAACCATTTGTTTGGCATAAAAAGATTAAAAACCCAAAATAATTTTCCAATTTTATGTTTTTTAATGTGCTTCATTGTATAGCTGAGGGAGAAATCAGCTGAATTTCCCTCATGCCTGACCGTATGATCAGGAGGCAACTACTGCGGGTACAGTTCTGTGAGGGAACTCTTTTGAAGTCAGAAGTCAAAAAGACTTTCAGGGGTTTAAATGCCTTTTTAATGTGGTCTCTTTTCTGTGTGGAGTGCAGTCCACACTTAAAGGCCTTTCTATGTGCCTGTGAGAAATGCCTTTCTCGAAACTCATTTTTTATCTCTTCTCTACAAAATCTGCGAAAGCTGAGACCACTCAGTAGATCCTCACATGCTTCAGTGTGTGCTCATCTTGACCATGGTTCTGTGAGGTCCCAAAACCAACAGAAGTTTAGTCTGGATCAGATAATGCAGGTCACAGTCTAAAGGCTGAATGCAAATTATGAAGATAACAAAAACCTTCTTTTTCTCCTTATTCCCTTTAAAATCAAGGGCATCTGCTTTGCACTGAACTGATTTTACTTTCTCAGGGCAACCTCATTGTATTTTAATTTGGGAACCATCACTCAGTGAGATTGCTACATATCACGGGCAGTTACCAAGCTTGTGGGGGTCAGGTAGGACCAGGTCCTTGTGTCACTCCAAACACAGACTGCAATCGTCAGGGGCAGGACAGGCATCATTACACTCCAAAAAGTGCCTTCTCAGGGAAATATTAGTAGGCATTGCCTTAAAAAGGCAAAAGGGCTCCTAACATGGTAAAATTTGCTGCCCTCGCTTGTCATGGCATGTCTGGTAGGAACTGCCTCAGGCACACAGTGTTTTTGGGTAAGGCTTGGTCTTTCCTCCTGTCGCACCACAGCTTGGAGATGGCTGGCTTGTGCCAAAACACCAGCAGCAATGTGTTGGGCATTGCACAGGCCCATCATGGTTATTGAAATCAGGTGTCTCTATGTCCTTCCTTTGAGCTTTCAGCAACAGTGGAAAGTGTGGATCTGGAATGAACTATTGCTCCTCTTCTTCACTAACTTTCCTTCTCAGTGTAACCATTCAGGCTGCTGTGCACCCCCAGACTACAAGAGGGGAAAAAAGAAAAAAAGAAAAAAACCCCAGACAGTTTCTAGAACACATTTCAGTTTTCAGTCTTGTCACCCAGTCTGAGTGCAACAGTCAAAGTAATTATGCAACCTTTTAAAATATCACAGTGACATATGAGGTAATGCCACTTTCTGCTCAGGCTCTGTTGGGAGCTGCTAGGCTGAGCCCTGCAGTCAGCAGTGTGTTAGGAGCAAACAACCATCCACCTTCATTTTCACAGGGAAACGGGAGTTTCCAGAGCCCAGACAGGATGCCATGACACAGAAACACCCTTCTGATGTGAAAGTCCCCTTCATTTCTGAATGATTGTTACATGAAAAGAGGAGTTGCTGTAATTCTGATTTGGGAAGATAAAATGTTTGTTATCTGAATAGTTCATGGATCAAACTGCTGAGATCAGCTGTGTGTTCAGCCATAGAGAAATATGGAATAAAGCTAGAGCTGTAACATTTTTATAGCTTGATTGTTAACCCCTCTTCACGGATTTTGCCTAAAGTCACCTAGAGTCTCTGAGAAAGTAAACAGCGTGTTTTCTTTTACTAGACCCATTAGTTGTTATTTTAGCATTTCTTTCATAGTAAGCACATGGAACAAGCAAAGCCTGACTAATCCCATAACCTTTTCTTCAACTCCACGCAACACAGTAAGCCCATCACATCCCCCTGGACTGAAGAGGAATGAGAAACTGCCCATTCCACCCCACCCCCCTCACAGTGAGTCCTCATAATTTCTGTCTTTCTCACTGGGTTTTTCTTCAAAGATGGCCTAGACTTGAAGCTTACATGAAGTGCTGAGGAATAGTCATGCTTGGGGCATGGGTCAGCAGACCTAGAAGGAATGTTTGGTCCTTTCTCCACACAGTCTGCTTCAGTGAACAAGGTCTTTGTCCTGTGCAAAGGTGCCAGACATGTTTAGGCTCTCATAAACAACTCCAAAACTCAGCCTGTGCCTACACCTGAGCATATGTTTGCATGCAGACAGAGAAGCCTGGATCAGGAAAGACTCATGATTAATAGACGACACTGATGTATCTGGGGACATTGAAGAGCTGTGGCCCAAGAAGTCCCTGTTCCCCCAAGGAAACAAGTATTTTTAGGTTGGAGAGGACAGACTTGATTATTTACACAATATGTGATTCCTCTGCCTAAATGTCTCCATGGAGAAGATATGCCCTTGGGGAGGACTGCCTCTTTGGGTTTGCAGTAAAAAAAGAAAAGTACTTTTTAAAACAAGTGACAAAGGGGATCCAGGCAACTAAAAGACAGTCACTCTTTCTTCTGCTCCTGGAAAAATTAAGGAGCAAGTCTTTATGCAGGTCATTTCACTGCAGGTGAAGGGAAAGACAGCAACTGTGAACACCCACTATGGATTAACAAATGTTGAACTCATCAATAACCTGAACAGGGGAATGCAATGAGCCCTCAGCTAGTCTCTTGGTGACACCAAGCTGGGAGGAGCAGCTGATACACTGGATGTCACCCAAGGACTCAGATGAACTGGAGAAATGGGTCAGAAGCAGCTTAATGAAATGCTACAAAGACAAATGCAAAGTCCTGCACCTGGATAGGATCTGCCCACCCTATTCAGCGCAGACTGGAGTCAACCAGCTGGGCCACTGCTTTGAGGATATGGATCTTGCTGAATCCAACTGTGGGAATGAGGGCTAAGCACATACTGAGCTGTATGAGCAGAAGTGTAGCCAGCATTCTGAGGAAAGAGGTAATTCCTCTTTTCCCAGGACCTGTGAAGATACATCTGGAATAGTGTGTCCCGATTTGGGCCCTGATCAAAAGTAAGGAAAAATTTTTACAGTGATGGTGGTTGAACACTGGCACAAGCTGCCCATAGAAATCATGACATCTCCATCTCTAGAGGTACTCAAAATGCAACTGGACAAGACAGAGCAACCTGATCTAACTTTAAAGCTAGCCCTGCTTTCAGCTAAAGGCTGGACTACAAGACCGCCAGAGATCCAGCCTGAATTTTTCCACAATTCTGTGATTTATGATAGCTCTCAGCAAATCCTGTGCCATTATGTTGTTGAAAAAATGGTCTATACTTTTACAAGGGGAATGTTTCAAGCAGTATCAGCACTTCCTATTAAAATTTTGGCAAATGCATATGTCAATATTTTTAAAATGTATTTGAACATTGCTGCTTTCAGTATTTTCCCTACTTTCAGGAAGAAAACAGATTATTAGTAAACATGAATTTTCTAAAATTATATCATAAAGATGCTGGCAAAACCCTCTGGAAATATGTCATAAAAATAAGCAGAAAAAGTATCAATTTCAGATCATAAGGAGTGGAAAGATCTTCAGAATGTCAAAAATAGTGAAATAATTTAACTAGCTCTGTAATTTCTATAATGCAATAAACATATGCATTACCTGCTGGGTAAAAACCATGAAGACATTTTCCATTTGAATTAAGCGAATTCAATCCCATAATTTCCATTCTTTGGTGCTCATTTTCCCTAAATTATCTCCTGAAAGAGTTTCTTGGCAAATATGTTCCCTGGAACAATTCACTTTAAATAAATGTTGCACACATTGCAGAAAAAGCAAATTTCACTTTCATAATTGCCCCACATTCTCACTACAAACTTTAGCACGTGAACAGTAGTACTGCACATAACCTTTATGCAAGTCTGGACATGTGAGTTTCCAGTAGCAAATATTTCTGATCATTTTCCACAAACATCCAGGCAGATGAAGCTGGCCCTTCCTTCTTTGTTTATGTTTAGCTATGCCTACAACACAATGACATTGATTCCTTCTTCTGATGTTCTTGTTGGTGCTGCCAAAAAAAGTAACCACTTTGTATATCAAAAAGCATTGGTTTTATGGGAGCACCTGGGTATCTAACATCCCATCTACCTGAGTGTAGAGGCCAGTGAGCCTGCTGACAGGGGAACCCACTGGTGGGACCCCATAAGGCTGGAAATATCCCCTCAAATAGATTGATTGAAAAGGCCTTCCCCCTGGATTCCTGGCTTCAGCCATTTCAAACGTACCTGGATTCCCCTATCCAGGTTGGTCTCCCCTCCCCCTTTGCTATCTGATATACCTTAGCCCTGCTACCTGAAACTGCTGTCCTTAACCACGCCCATGAAGTCCCCCACTGGTTCTGGCATCCCCTCTCTGCCCCCCTGCCCTCTCTCCATTGATCTGGTGACCTTTATAACCCCATGCAGAGAGCAGAACGCCCTCTCTGTCCCTGGGACCCCTTCGTGAGCGAGAGACCTCGTGTTCGTTCTCCCATCTGTGCACATGGTTGGAATAAAGCCTTGTGGAATTTCTGTACAGAGGGCCTTCCTGATTACTTCTTTGTCTGCAACAGCTTCTGTGCCAAAGCTATCTGGCAAAGCTGTGTGGGGGTGATTGCAGCTGCATTGTGCCTGGCAGTGCCTCAGAAGAGGTAATGCCTGGGAAGGCAGCATCATTAAACACCCCAGAAACACATATATGGCTGTGACACCTGAGAAACCAAGAGAGCTCTAAATATCAGAGGTGGCACAGTCTGCATCTGTATTACTTCGTGGGCTTGCACAAAGTGTTGTTAAGACCTCGAGAAACCTAATAGAATTCTAAATTGTCCTGATCCTAAGGATCCTTGTAAATTGATTTAGTTTGTGTAATTGCATCATCTCAACATGATGTAATGACTGTACATGGATTTTTCTCAACAGAGCTCCAGATCCTGGGCAGAAGTAATGTCCAAGATATGGCTGAGTGCTCTTGCAGCACATGGTTGGAAAATCTCATTTTGGGAGTAAACTCTGACCAACATTGATCTGAGAGCAGAGACATATCCTCAATATGGAGTTAATAAAGAACAGATCCACATCACTTCCACCAAAATCATTGCTTATCAGGCTGGCCAGTATTGTGTCACTGCTCTTTCACTTTCTCTTTGATTGTCCACATCTAGATCGTACCTCTTGTAGTAAAAGATTGTTCTTTATTATTCTATGTACCAAAATACTTTTAGTTATGGATATTAATAAATATGTCAGTAACTATGTAATGTCAACACCAAGTAATTCTTTTAGTAGATAATAATATAAGGAAAAGAATGGAAATCCTTTCCACTGAACTTTTTAAATTCAAATGAAAACACATACATGGAAGACACAGAATTTATGACAAAATACACACAAAGCAAAACTGGGCTTAGATCTCTATGCAGTAAAAATGGCACTACTGCTGTCATGTTTCTTCTTCATTCTGAATATTAGTATTTTTAAAATTCTTTCCTTAAAAATATCACATTTGTATTACTGTCCAGCTTTTCTCCCTGAATCAGTGTATATTTTTTATTCTTTTTTTTTTCAAATGTTTACAGCTGTATGTAAATGTATGTAATGTACCAGGCGGCATTAATAAAATTTGGACCTTCCCTGGATTATTAAAAGAGCCAGTAAATGGGATACACTTAGAAACAATCTTTGCAACACCTAAAGGCATTCCAACTTGCTCAGTTTTGTGGACATTTACCCAGATTTCATATTATGTGAAATGTTTTTAAAAAATTTGATTTAATTTTTTGGGTGAAATTTTATTAGACTTAGAGAAATGCAGTTCTGAAGTATAAATGCTTTTCTTCAGCTTGCTTTAATAAGTATGATGAAGTCAATATGGTTATGTTTCCTTTCTCCAGCTGAGACTCTGACCTTCAGTATAACATTTACCTCATTTTCTTCATCCACTAATTAGTCTAGGCTATAAAAATGGTTTGTCTGGCAACATTTAGTCTTGACCAAACAGTGCAGGTTATTGATAATAATTTCATTGTCTTCTAGATGTTCAAAGATTGTTTTCCTTATCAGATGTTGAGTTTTGGATTAAAGTACTTTAAAAATTGTAATTACTGAATATACTTTCTTTTTTGAGGATTACTAGTGTCCTTGTCTTCTCATTCCAGTAATTTCTCACTGCTTTCAGGTTTTTAAAAAGCAACTGCCCATGGTCTGGTAAGTCCTTTAGTTTGTTAAGATCAAGTTCATATTTCTTAACCTGTTTGTCTTAATCTTAAAGTAACCATGTGATGGAATTCTGCAAAATTAACAACTTTTTAATTTTTTTAGAGAAGCACCTTATAAAGGTATTCATTGCCTTGGTCTCCAATTGCCACTAATTTTGTGTCTGTTCACAATTCATAGTGGATTTTTTCCTAGGTTTTTAATCTTGCATTCTTTAAAAGTTAAGAATGAGGATTTTATTTACCTTATTGATGTAGGAGAGAACCTTTTCTCCTGAGGAAATAAAAAGGGGGGAAAGCTTTCATTTTCTTTAACCTCAGTGACTAATTCACAGGACGCACACAAGTTCCACCAGTTTACACTTATTCCACACCAATGCCAATAAAAACCACCTACTGAATATAACAGTTTCTGAGTAGTCCTGGCTAGGTTTCCTTGCCCTTAACCCCTGCTGTATATTTTATGGCCTGCCCGATTGTGATTTGAAGTCACAATCAGTGGAACAATCTCTTGTTGAGGCTACATGTGTTCTTCTCAGCTACAGCTGTAATTCTCTTCTACTCATTGTAGAATCAATGAATAGTTGAGGTTGGAAGGGACCTTTGGAGCTCATCTGGTCTGACCCACCTGGTAAAGAAGGGCCACCTACAGCAGGGTGCCCAGGGCCATGTCCAGTCAGCTTTTTACTACCTCCAAGGAGGGACAATCCACAACCTCCC
>VYZT01010571.1:135393-153760 GCA_013400735.1 Pomatostomus ruficeps
CTCCTCTCCTCTCCTCTCCTCTCCTCTCTAACCCCAATGTCTCCCATATGTCCATGTCTCTCTTGTTCTGAGGAGCCCAGCACTGAACCCAGCACTACTTTCCCCATGCACATCAAAGAGGCCATGAACAAATTTTTTGGTTTCTCATCAAATTTTGAAGAAACTGATCATCTGCGTACTCCTGCAATGAGTAAGGCTGTCCTTGTTGCAATGGATCAGAGAAGCTTTCAGTTGCCAGCTTACCCATTATTCTCAAATCAGCACTGAGCAACACAACAAACCCCATTAGAGTGAATGGAAAAACTCTGTGATGATTTCTGCTGGTGGAAGTTTAACCAGGACCCCTCTGGGTTGTACTGCACCTGGTCAGCTTGAACAAAGAATATTTGTTACAGTTTCTTAGATGGATTAGAAACAATTTTTTATTTCATGTAGGAGGATATTTAGACGAGTTTTTAAAGTAATGTTTTCCTCTACTATCCAAGGAAAAGGTGACTGCTGCTCTCATATGTTTACCAGATTTAAATTACTCATCTCTCCTAAGTCCATTAAGAAATAATACACTTTTTTTATGATTTTGCCAAACAGCAAGAATGTAAGATTTCCTGTGCTACTCCATCAATTACTTCATGGCTGTAGTGGAAAGGTTGCTGCATTCGGGGGCCAAAGGGTGATTTACTCAGCACAGTTAGTACAGTTAACTGAATATTTGGCTTATTTAACAGAAAGACAGGCATCTGCTAACACAGAGGCAACAATTTTTGAAAAACTGTCTGTGACGAAATGACTCATGTTTTTGGGAAGCCCCCAAAAAGTAATATTTAAAGTGAGGGCAGTTCAATTTGAAGAATGTAGCCAGTGTAATCTAACAGCAGCAGTGACTTCAGTAGCAGTTTTGGGAAGTATCAGGTTTTCTGATCACTTTGGGAGATGTGGAAAGTGAGTCTTTAGTGACTGCACAGATATCATCTCAATTACGTCAGCTATAATCTCGGATAGTTGCTACAAATGCCAGCATCGCTTCATCCTAGGGATGGGACCATCATCCAGATCCTCTGTGCTCTCTTAGCTGGAATTCAATCACTTTTTTTTTTTTTGCTCTCTCTTCTCTATCATCCAAACGGATTCCTCCAAGAGTTTCTACTCCATAGTTATCTTTAAGTAAATTAAAGAATCCCTTCCAGGTTGCAGGAAAGCACTGCTGGTTGTGCTAAATAAACTGGGCCATACAGAAACTAGCAGTAACTCTCTACTTCTGGGTTTCCTCACCCTGAATGCTTTGAACTATGAAAATGGCTTTGCACTGAAAAAAGCTCCCCAGTAAGATGTTCAGTAGAGGGAGCAAAATGTTCCTGTTCAGACCTAGAATGAAGGACCATAGTTCGGACTGGACAGGGCTTTTAGTGACCTGGTCTAGTGAAAGGTGTCCCTGTCCATGGCACTGGGGTTGGAATTAGGTGATCTATAGTGTACCTCCCTACACAAAGCATTTTATGACTCTCTGACCATACAGCATAGCTAAAAGTGTCAGAATGGAGATTCTCTTAGGTACATATTCTTACCATGCTGATAGTTTTCCTTTAGTTGACTAATTGCACAATCTCACTTCAAATAATATCAGAAAAAACAAATAGCTGAAAAAAGATTCATGCACTTATACTGTAATTTAGGGGTTCTGCTATTTGAAAACCTAATTTTGTGGATACAGGCATCAGGTTAATGCAGAGGTTTCCTAAACTGGCACTAGTCTCACTAACAACACTGCTATAATGTTCTACTGGCACATTGAATTACTGCCATGTGCTGAAATAGCCTTAAATAACCAATCGATGAACTACCAGGACATTGTCAGACGTGCATCAAAACAAAGATTATAGGCTTCCGCTTCCTTCCCCCATGGACATGTCTTACTGGTTCAATTACTACAGGACTCTCCAGGCGGTGCCTGTCAGAAACTGAAAAAAGGAGCTACGTGGCTACAAGCGGGAACCTTGAGCAATATGACAAAACTTGTTTCACAGGCATGACTGACCCATGGAACTGCATAGATTTTCAAAACATAATAAACAGAAAGATGAAAGAAGAGATTACAAAATGCAATATTTTTCTTATTAGTTTAGTAAGAAAGCCACTGCTGAGAACTGACCACAAAAGATGCATGAACAATGAGGACTGAAAACCAGCATTTAAATACTGTGTAGGAAAAATATAAAAATTAAGTAGGCTCAGGACATAGATCACTAATAGTGAAATCAAGGAAAATTTTCACATAGATTTTTTCCAAGATGGCAGCTGCTCTTAGGAGTTGATCCAAAGCCTACTGAATTCAATGGAAAGATTTAACTTCAGTGGACTTGGGATCATTTTCACTTTTGGCTGAGAGAGTTGCATTACTCCAAGTTAAAAGAAAGAAGATTTGGCAAACTATAACTGAGACTACAGCTCATTTAGGGTCAAAAGACCTTAATTGCTAGACCAATTCATCCCTGATATGATTTCACCATATCCAGAGGATTTGCAGAGTCAGTTTTGTAGAGACTGATGACACCATTTGTGATTTTCAATGAGTTCAGCTTGTAAGTCAGGCTAGAATTTGATCCAGTGGATGAGACTGAACTGTAAAGTTTAGTTAATTTAAATACAATAGCCCTATTGGTTTAAATAACAGCAGACGTTTTTCTTAACACATTAAATGGCTGTATTTTACGACTATAACCTCACAGCTATGAAATATAGCTCTCCAATGATATAACTATTCTATATAACTTTCTTCCCAACAGCTGCTGGTGGGAATTTCACTGTTTCTGAAATAAATACGATATGAATACATACCATACATGGAGGGAAAGGGAGAGCAATAGCAAATACATTGAGCTGACTCAAGATATGTTATTTATTTGCACACATTATTAATGATCTCATAGCTCAGAAGTGGTGGAGGGAACCTGAGCCACTTGTGAATTATGAAAGGTCATCAATAACTCATAGCAATATATGACACATTCATTCAGGTCATCCAGACTTACTCCATGCTTGGATGTGTTTATCTAACACCAGTTTTAGTTTAGTCTGTACTGTGTGTTGATTTCATAGTACATCATGTAGCAATGAGACCTCTTGGCTACACTCCCATGTAAGATGACTAAGTTTGAAGTATAAGAGAACCTGAAACAAATTTTCAGAGTATCAGTTGGTTGAACTGAACCACACATATCTACTTCCAATGACATGTTGTGAGCATTAAGTAAAATAACTTAGATATAAATATATAAGATTGGTTGTGTGCACGTGCATCTGTAAAAACACTCTCACATTTCATACAGTTTAAACTCAAAACTTTTCCTCATGCTTGTTTCTCTCCCTAAGAAACTGAAATAGCAAACATGCAACAGAGATTACTTTGATAGTAATAGCACAAGACACTCAAGTACTACAGAGATGATCATAGTAGAAGAATTAAATGAATTACAATCCAGTTTTTTACTGTCTTAAAAGAAAGCTAAAATGCACATATTATTCCCAGTCACGTATCTGAAACTCAACAATTAGGTATAATCCATATAGAGACAAGGGTATCATTTACTTTGCTATTCTTAAAAACTGTGCAGGCTACAGTTACATATTTTAATTATAGCTACTTTGCGACAGCTCTCAGACAATAAACCATACTTGAAAATGCAATTCTGAAAAAACCCATGATTTTAAATGGATTTTGTCCAAGAAATCTTAATAAACTGATTAGAAAACATTAAATTCCTGTGCTAGTTCCTTTCGGTAATACTCACTCCATCAAACTGACCAGCAGTGCCCATTATTGACTGCCGAAAGTTCATGGCAATACCCCAGGGCAGAGCTCGTTTCTTCCAGCCCCAAGCACCCCTGTGGTTATCACTCCTTGAGCTGATGTGAGCTCGGTGTGGGAAATGCATAGCACGTGGCATGCCATGGGGAGCTGTGGTGAGCACATGTTCTAGGCAATGCTGCACACTTAAAAGGTGCCTAATGCTAGCACTGTCATCACTACTCACACGTGCAAATTCTCAGCACAGACCAGTATCCAGCAGCTATATGGCAAGACAGGATGCATTTTAGTGACCTACAGATGTGCTTTCTGGGATGGCTGCAAGCATTCAGGCCTTTGGACAAGCACCCCACCTGGCTCTAGATCAGCCTAAATGCTACATAAACTATTTTGTAGTGTTTTGCATCAACTTGGCATGAAAAAAAGTCTCCAGACCAAACTCCTCTGAGCACTTCTCGCATCACACGTGCTGTTTGAGGCAGGAACTGAAGTCATTTATCTGCACAGTTGTTCTCCAATCTGACAAAAAAACCCAAGCCAAAGGGTCTTTGATATCAAAGAAAAATTAATTCCATGCATGCAATTCTTGGTCTTTTCAACTGCTTTAATCAAACTCTTATGGTAAGTCATTTCACATTTTATACATGAAATAGAACATTTTGTTTATAAACCAGAATGCTGCACAAACATTGTTTTTGTCAGGGCAGGAGAACAACTCTCAGGCAAATGACAACACAAAGCACCCCTTTCTACAGGCTGCTGGGCATTCCACACCACAAGAGAAAGTGAGGGTTACCTGTTTGCAGCCAGAAGATGGAAGAAAACTTGGTCCTATCTTTGCTGTCAAAACCTTCCCTCAACTTAATGGCAAATGTGCCTACCTAAAAGTGACAGGATACCCTGCAATTACTTTTAATTCTTTCTCCCTCACTTACCCTTCTGGAAAGTTCCTTGCTTTTTCCCCTCCATCACCTCAAAATCAGCTTTAAACAACGGAGTTTTTAACTTTTATCAGACTGGTTTTTTTGGTTGGTTGGTTGGTTGGTTGGTTGGTTGGTTGGTTGGTTGGTTGGTGTTTTTTTCAAACAGGACAGATAACCTTCTCAAAGTGAAAAGTATTGGTTGTAACATGACAACGAAGTGTGTGGCAAGGCATAGTGGAGGATCCCCATCACAAATACCCAGAGCCACAACCTATAAAGCTCAGAACTGCTCGATTTTATAACTGAAAGAACCACCACATTTAAAGCTGGAAGGGGATGGTTAGGATGGCTAAGGTTCTGTCAGGAAATGTTTCCATACCTGACATGTTTCAGAAAGTAACTAAAGGGTAGAAAAAGGGCGTATCTGCTCTTTCAACAGGTTGCCCACTGGTCCTAAGTATTAAAGCCAGCTCAGAAAGCCAGGCAACATTGAATTTGCCTCCTAACACACGAGAGGATGATCTTCTGGGATCATGGGGAGATCATTTGCAGAAGCTCACATATCTGCTACCAGCATTGCTCCTGCCCTGGGAATAAATGGAGGCCCAAAGTCTACAGTGCATCCCACAAGGCTACAGCTCTTCAGATCTAGATGTAAAAACTTCAAATAAAAGAAAGAAAAGCAAAGAGCCTATTGTTTTACAGTTAGCACTTCTTCCAGTTATTGTATGAGCACACTGGTCAGATCAAATCCTACCAACCTGATTTCAACATCATCACATTAAATATATTGCACTATCTCTGACAATTTAAATCAAATCACTGCTCCTATTACATGAGAGTTAGGCAAATGAACTGTTCAATAGGACTGCAAAAGTCAGGTGCTCTGAGTGCCATGTTGATGGGTCTTATGCACATACTTAAGCACAACAAAGCAGAATACACCAGAGCCTGACTAACACAAATCTGGCAAGAGACCAGGGTCTAAGCCTTGTTTTTCTCATTCATATATAACCACTACATTTTTCAAGTGCCACTGTCATTAAGTTAAGATACAGAGCAATCCATCATTTAAAACCATTAAGTAAACATTTTTGTGTCAAAAATATGACCTTTCATATAACACGGTCTGAAAAGATGAGCACTTTCCCAATGTGGCAAAGGGAATTAAGCAGAAGAATGCAACACACTATCAACAAGTAAATCTAAGCACTTCATCACTAATTAATTATGATTTCCACAGGATTTATGCTTCATGGTTGACTGCACTTTCAAACGAATCACAACAATGAACTCATCCTTGTATTACCTACAGTCCCACCACAATAACCTCAGTTCCCTCATTTCTCCTCACTGCAGGGCTCTTCAGTTCTCTACCACAACATCCTTATGCCCTTTCTATTCTTTCTTCTCCTAGCTATATATTTTATCAACTTTGTCCAGTTTGCTGGTGGGCCAAGAGAAGTTAGGACCTTTATAGGGACCAGGGCTACATGAACACAGTTTGCCTGGCCAGGACACCCCACATTGCTCAGCCCGTCAGTCAGGAGTCAAACACTTTTCCGCAACACAGTCCACAACAGTGCTGCAGGTGCCCTGTGATGAATTCTGCCACACTTCTCTTTCAGAAGGAGAAGACAACATGGTTAAGGTCATATAACTGTGGATCCTTGTGCTCTTTCACCATCTCACAGACCTTTTGCTGAAATTCTGTATATTGGATACTTAACACTCTGTTAAAGCTTGATGAAATTGGCTTGTGAATTGAAACAATAACAGTGAGGAAAAGAACTGACATACTCACCCACAGAGTGACTACATACATAATCTCCTTACTGTGAAAACCACCACTCCTATCACAAGCACTTTAAAAGGTGCCACTTTAGTAGAAGGTAGAGATTTGCTCACACAATTTAAAATGCTTCCTATTCTGCAATTTTCATGTAACTGCTCAAAACAGGAAAGTAATGCACTGTTCAAGCTGATAGAGAAAATCTGGGAGTTGAAGAGGTAGGTAAGTATTACTCTTCTTCACTGACTAAATCACCTTGGCTGATGGAAGGACACTTTTTTTGCTGCTCTTCACGTGTCAAATCTAAAAATAAAAATTAGCTAAGAATCACCTAGGGTCTTTTTGAATCTTCTTGCAGTGTTTAGAGGAAGAAAAATATGTATTCAACTCACAGATGCACAATCTTCTGTTAACAATAAAGTTTCTATGCTTTTGCAGGTCCTGATGTCAATAATTACCCTTCAGCTTCAGAACAGCTCTTCTGTGCTCAGGCTTTTGCTTCTATCCTGAACAATTGCTCGTTCTGCATTCAAGCCATAGGCACTGCAACTATTCTCAGCTACTTCAAATTCTGGTAAATATTTTTGATGTCCAATGTCTTCCTCCTTATTTAGACATTTTTAACAGATGAGTGACTGACAACAACTCATAAAGACAACAGCAGAAAGGCACACCAGCTGAACAAGTTAATTCACAATCCCACTTAGAAATCAGTCTGTTCTGGTTGTCACCTTCCTCTGCTTCAGTTTCAGTATGATTTTTAGCAAACATGCTTCTCACAAAGTCCTAGACTCAGCAAATAACGCTTAAAAGCTAAACAACTCAAAATGGAAGTAACAATGTTCTAAAATATTCTACTGCCTCCATCCTTTAGACAGCTGCTGCTAAAATGAGAATGAAGCAGAGAGGAAAATGGAACAGGCAATTATTTTTCATGTGGAAATCAGTAAGATTCTATAGAAACATTGTGTAAAGTTAGAAAATAAGCATTCCAAAGATGTACAGCATTTTTTCCAGTTCATGGTACTTCATGATCATGAAGGTTTGGAAATACCCACCAATTCTTTTCATCCCAGCAGGAGCTAAGGCTGTTAGTCAACATACCAGGATGCTTTATTACCACTGGGAGCTCAGGTCAGTCCATCTGTACCGTTACTTGAAGATGGAGAGTTGTCCTCTGGTAATTAATACATTTCCACCTCTGTCTAACTAAAGAGATTAGTGCATTCATTCTCATTAAAAAAGAAATGTGGAGCTTTGCAATTTCTCCAATTTGGGGCTGTAAAAGAACTTCAAACATCAGAATATTTTTCTAAAAGTAATGAGTTCCCTCGTTCTAGTTGGTGCTACAGCCCTGGTAATAAAGCATCTTCACTAAAAACTGCTGTCTGCAGACTGATTCATTCTGGTGGCATGAGAGAGAGATTCAGACTGGGAGCACTCTGCAGGGAATCTGTGACAGTCTTTCATCAGCTGCATATTCTTTACTTACAAAAACAAAAGCAAAGGCACATTGTGAAGATCATGGAGCCTCATTGCTGGGCTGCAGAGTGTTTTAGCTGAAGATTCCAGACTTCGATACAACAGTGTACTTGAGAAAAGGGTGCCACATAAACTTAAAATCAAGTGTGAGATTTCTGTCTCCGTTGCTGTCTGTGCAAATCAACAAAATCTCAGTTATTCTCCCTCAAGGCATCTTGTAGATTTTGCTTTTCTCTTAACAGACCCACTCTACTCCTTTGAAGTGGCAAGCAGAGACAGTGGCTTGCCTCTCTGGAGTAATATGCATAATGAATGTGTTCACATACAACTGCCTCCTTTCTTGGCATATCTGCAGGATACTTGCACCAGATTCTCATCCAGATCATACCAGTGTAAATCTTGAATAATTTAGACAGAAATCATTACAGTTGAGGAGAAAAAGTGCCCAACCACCTCCAACAGGAGACTGGTCTAAGCAAAGTCTGCAAAACTACTGTGAAGACACCTCAGAGAAATGGCTTCAGAAGGCAATGCCAGGGCACTAAGCTCCTAATTTACATGACCTTGCTTGGCTTTCCAAATTAGTCAGAATTAGAGAAGAGACAGAAGCTTGGGCTACAGCCCGCCTTCCCTTTGCTTTGCACCTTCTGACACTGCTGGGCCTTCTGGGAGGAGCAGTTGTTCTGCTCCTTCAAGTGTGGGAACCACAGGCATTTCTGGCGCTAGCATGCAGAACTTTCTATATACTCTCCCCTCTACTCACACCCGCATTAAGCATAAAAGACAGTGTTTTCCATCAACACTTATCAAAGTGCCAGTACTCTGAGAAGAAAAACTAAGGGAAGAAGGGGAATTCAGCTAAGAAAATGAAACCACTGCTGTCAACCCATTGAAAACTTTTCTAGAAGCTCTTTTCTTCCATATTCCCTACCAGAGTGCCAAACATACAATATATATTATGCTCAAAGGCACAGATTATTCTTCCCGCTGGATTTCTTGAGTGGTTCTCCTGTCTTCTTGCATCAGTGTTTCAAACTGTGAGCTTTCTGAGACATGACTTTCATTATCTCTGGGTCATTAGCAGCTCATAACTCAATGTCAGATAATACTGATAAAGAGAGACAAAGGGCAGACCCTTTTCAAATTGTGGAGCCAAATGTATTGTGCTGCATTGTGTAAAGTCAAAACTGTATGCATTAGTTACCAGGCAGTGACAATGCTGGACACTTATCTGGCTAAGAAAAGTGGATGGCACGGCACATTGCCTTCAGCAGTGGGATTCACACAGCTGCTCACAGGCACACATTGACAGCCATGCTGAGTCAAAGATGGGTCTTCAGGGACCTTGGTCACAGGAACAGAACCCAAGACCCAGGTAAGTTTAGCTAGGGCAGAGTTTTAGCTTCAGAAAAAAAATCTAAAATATTCCTGAAAACACCAAACTTTGCCTTCCACTGTGATCAATAGAAACCACGAGCCACAGCAATGTATTTGGACTCCCGCATAACTTTGGGGTTTCTGGACCAAATGCAGAAGGCAGTTCCAGCTACTCAGGACTTGCAGTGCGCTCCATGGGATCTGCCCAAGTCACCTAGAAAAGCAGGCCTAGGACCACTCTTTTAATAATCTCAGTATTTTATAGGAAAAGTAAATTTTTTAAGAGTATCCTGGTGACTACACATTGACTTGGAAAGCAGAAGAGCAGCCCTGGGGTGCACTGCACCAGGTGAACACCCTGCCCCTGTTGAGCCTGAGTCATCTCCCATCTTGGTTTTCATCCAAGCCATATGAATCCCACATTATATGCAACACCATAACACCACTTCAGTAGGAAAGGTTGGAAGAACCCTCCCACAGGACCTTATTTTCACAGGTATGACTCAAGGTACTCCCCAGTTCAGTAGAGAATGTAGGTTTGAATGCCCTCAGACTGATGAGAGTGGTGTACCTAGCTTACCTATTCCTTAGTCGTAGCACCTAACTCACAACCTAATATGTAAAGGCATTGAAGTTTCCCTGTTGGGGCTTTTTTAACTGAGGAAAGGACTGCTGATGTTGAGCATGTTCCTGTCTCATGTTCTCTGTGTGGAGAGCATGATTCTGCAATCACACCCTTCAGATAACCATGAAAAATACTTCTTCAATAGTTGGGAACATGGTGCGGCCCAAAGACTGTTGGTTCTGTCAGCATCCAGAGGCTCTCTGGGACCAAATCAGAGATGGCCAGATAAGGAACCTGCTCAGAAAGTGAGTTTGGGGAATCACAGATTTAGTTCACCTAAAATTTACCAAGGTGGCAGTAATCTCATTATAGGTCTGGCACTATCTGGTTTTCTTCCACTCACCTGAAATATCCTCTTCCAGGGCACCGCCACTTATCAACAAATCTCACCAGCTGCCTGAGGCAGGGCTCCAGTGCTCAGCCTTCACGTGGTTCACTTGCAACTTTCTGGAAGCAACTGAACAAATGACACCAAGGTGTGGATACTCTAGGACAGCTGGTCTCCTAAGAAGCTGGGTTATTGGGCTGCACTGAGAGCAGTATATAGGGGTTTTTGCTAAAAGAACTTCAAATAAAATAACTTTTTCCACATGACTTTCAGAACCTTGTTTTGTCAGCAGAACAAAAAAAAAAGTTTAATATCGCTAATTAAGGATTCTTTTTTTTTAATTATCATGTCAGTAATTTTTCTTTGCGATGTTTTATTTCTTTTTCTGCAAATAGCTTTTGTACTTTAAAGCCTTCTCAGTTAAATAAACTAAAAAGCAACTTCAGTTGTGATCCTAGACAGACACTGCTGAGCCATGTTTAATTAGTCTGGATTTTGTTGCTAAATATATATTTAAAATGAAACCCACATCTTTACAAGGATGCTAGGGGGAAAGGATGAAAATGCAGCATTATACAACCTGCTGAAATTCTCTGTTACTCTGGTGTAACATATCACTGTGTTAGAGTTCCCCTCTCCCACTACATACACACCTGAACACATTAAGAGGGAAAATGGTTTTAAAAGTTCGAGAAACTTCTGATCAAGTTTAGAACTGGGAGAATGAGTCTGCCATTTTTAACATGTAAAATTACACAGACATCCCAGTTTAGGTATAAATCCTATGCTTGAGGCACAAAGGTAGGTGGCAATTCTACCAGTACTTGGTGAAATATTAACAAGACAAATTTGGCTCCCTGATTTCAGAAGAACAGGGAAAGTGGATTAGTTCTCTGATGGACTCACATGACAAGGCTGAGATGTTGATCTGCCCCAAAGCTCAATAGGCTGCAGATACTACAAAGCACCAAGTGTCAAAGGGGAAGGAGGCTGCAGTGGAAACTCTGAGACTCCAGAGAGTTTCATAGGATCAGAGGAAGCTTTGTGTGCACAGGCTGGCATGAACACGGCTTTGGATATCAGGCCTATATAATCAAGATGGCAGGAAAGTGATTTCAAACAACATTGCCTCCGCTGGGAAAAGGTACTTTGGACACTTTGGAAACAGAAAATCTAAATAAACCCATGCACCTCTGTTTTCATGATATTGGTCTGCTGCCACCTCCAGCTCAGTTTTCACCATTGCTAAGTGTCTCCTGCCTTCAGCCTAGTGAAGTAAACACCATGGTCATGATCCCAAATGGCTCCACCTGTACTATGGCACCAAGTGACCTGAAGGTCTGAAGATGAGGCAGCCAGGAGCTTCCAACACCCGCCTGGAGCAACACTTATCCTGCCAGGCTGCAGAAATCCCAGCATTGCTTGCTGGGAGACACTTAACCTCCAGCCAGGGTTTACAGTGCCATCTCCACCTGCAGTGCAAGCAGCTCTCAGGTTCCTCATCTGTTCCTGAAGTTACCATGTCAGGCTGGAAAGGGTCTAAGGCTATATGATCCTTCCCAGAAGAGTCACTACAGCACCAGGGCAGGCGCTGTGTGCTGATAGCTCAAGCACAGCTGATATGTCCATAACCTAAATTGCAAGTGAAGACATCATGTAACCACACCTTTCCCCCAACAAACCTTCCCTGTGGCCACAAGGAGATTACAAAGGGTGAACAAACTGTTACACATCTCAGTACTATTTACAAACAGGTGTGTCCCAGGTATTTTATAACTGTGCATGAAGGAAAGAGTTTTGATTATTTTTCCGTTGCAGAAGTAACACTATCAGGAATGAAAACAGCTCTGCTCTGAAGGTTTTTGCAGCTGAATGGACAGACCATGTTTTGTGATTATGAATAACAAGGAGGAGCTGTTCTTTCTTCTCTTCATTTGTACCATCCGCAGTGGTGCCTCTATGAAAATACAAGACAGTTATGAATGACAGGGGCTGCAAAGGAGGACTGCCATAGGATGGCTTAAAAGCAGAGATGGAGATGGACAGTTATAAGTTAACAGTTATAACAGTTATAAATTAATCCTTATAACAATGCTCTCAGACAGACAAAACAGAGCCTGGGATTATGGCATGGAAAGAGAAGGCACATTCAGGAAGGTGTCGTGGTTTTGATCCTGCCTAAGTGCCAGGCACCCACAGCAGCCGCTCACTTGTTCTCTCTCCTGCCACAGCTGGGCAGATGAGGGAAGGAGAGGGGAAAAAAAACAAGGGAATTAACTCAGAGGTCTATGAGTTGAGATAAGGAAGTGGGAGAAAACGCTTCAAGGACAAACCAGGCTCAGCTTAAAAGTTGCAAAAGTGAAAATTTATTACTACCTGAGTTAGAAGGAGGATATGAGAAATAAACTAAACCTTTAAAAGACACTGTTCTTTTCACTCCCCACCCCTCCCTCCCTCCCACCAACAGTGCAAGGGGGGCAGGGTGTGGGGGTTCAGGTCAGTCCGTTTCTAAGATCTTCTTCCCCTGCTTAGGGAGAGGAGTTTTTCCTCTGCTTTTGCCGTGGGGTCCCTCCCACGAAAGACAGTTCTCTGTGAACCTCTGTGGCGTGGTTTTTCTTGTCCACGGAATGCAGTCCTCCAAGGACAAACTGCTCCAGCATGGAAGCAGGGGGCCCCTCTCTCTCCAACCGGGTCTCCCACCTGGACTGCAGTTTCCTCCGACATCCACCCGCTTCAGCGTGGTCACCTCCTTCACAAACTGCGGGACTTTTATCTCAGTCTCTGTCTCTCACTGGGCTGCACCTGCTACGGCTTCTCTGGCATCTGTGGCTCCTGCGGCTTCTTCCATGGCTGCTGCGGCTGCTGCGGCTTCCGACATCTCCCGCTCCAATGTTGGCACCTCACCCACGGACTGCGGGTGGCTCTGCATCCCTCATGGTCCCCCATGGACTGCAGGGGGGACACCCGGCCTCACCATGGGCTCACCACGGCCTGCAGAGGAATCTCAGCTCCAGAGCCTGGGGCACCTCCTCTCCCTCCTTCTCCACTGACCTTGGTGTCTCCATGTTGTTTTCCCTCACATGTTCTCACATCCTCCTCCTTCTCTAACTAAAAGCAGCTGCGTGCGCATTTTGTTTTGATTTTTCATTAAATATGTCATTACAGAGGCGTAACTAACCTTTCTAATTGGCCCAAACATGGCCAGTGACATGTCCATCATCTTCAGAGCCATCAGAGATTGGCTCTGCTGGAAATGGTGAAGAACTCCAGAAACTTCTCACAGGAGCCATCTTTATGGCCCCCTCCCCTCTACTAAAACCACAACAGAAGGTCACTGTTTCATTTAACTAATTTGAGGTCAGGGCAAGGTAGGCCAGCTGGAAAAAAAATAAATGGAAAATGGTTTTTAAATGGTTTTATTAATCATTACAGGATCAAGTGCTGAGGGCAGGAAGTGACCTTTTACTAGTGTTTTTAAACAGTCACACCTTCAGATGAACATAGTAAGGGAGTATTTGTCAAGCAATGGATGGCGAGGAAGACCTTAAAGCAGGTTTCTGAAGCATTCATATTTTCTACTTTCATGGTTTTCTACATCCATAACAGAAATAGTAAGAAGCACTGAAGTCTATACTTGTAAATACAGTAGTAAATTAAATGTGCTGAGTTCTAGTCCCTGTCCCTGAGGACAGCCCCCATCTCTATCACTAACTTCACTTACTCTCCAAAAATGGGTGGCCATTACCAAGCTGTTAATTTGGAGTTTCTCCTCCCCTATGCTAATTCTGGACCTATCAGCCAGACACAGAAAGTGACAGCTGACCTAGGCCAAACCTGTGCTAAGTACTCTGCTAACAGTTCAGCGCTATGGGCAATCGCTTTCCCATGGACAAAGGGGCTGGAAATATGGAGCCACATCCAGCAGCTATAAGTAGGAGGATCCCACTGGACCTCTCTTTCAAGACAAATTACCTCACAGACTCTAACCATAGGCAAAGGGGAAGATGACTAAGCTAATTTCATTTAGCTTAGTCATCTTCCCCTTTGCCTATGGTTAAGGTGGAGCAGCTGGAAGTGTCTCACCCTGGTCATTTTATGCCAGTGGAAACTTCCAGTATATAGGTCCCACCTTAGCTCCCTGATCAGTGATGTAAATGGCACTTCTGAACCTGAAATTACAGTGAAGACTTGTTGGTCTTTTGGGAGCACAGAACTGACCGGCCTTTGCTGTGCTCATGCTCAGGAGTGACATCTGGAGGAAATGGGGAAGGGACCCAGCCAGTGTGTCTGCAAGTGTGAGAATCACAAAATTTGAAAAAAAAGTTCTCCTGTTAACAGGAGAGAAAAAGGTGACAGCTGTCACCACACCCTGTCATTACATTAGCACTGCTCTAGTCCCAGTTCTGGGAAAAGGACCCTGTCCTAATCCCAGTCCGTGGAGTGGGGTCCCAACAAAGCCTGTTTCTTCATCTATTAAGTGTTTTATTTTCCATATTTCATCAAGCAGAACACCTACAAAAGGAGATGGGAGCTTTGCCTGAGATGATTCTGCACAATTTTGGCCTTATATTTTAATGGTTAAGCAGCTCTGAATCTCGACCTTCATCAGGGGTGAGGAGATCTGTGCAGATGGGAGAATACTCCTTCTTTTCTTGTGGTAAAATTAAAAAGAAAAAGAAGCTCATACATCATAAAATGTGACAATTCCCAGAGTAGTTCTTTTGGGGCTCCTTCTACCAAAGAGTTGTAGCACTGCCAGGCAAAAGGAGAAATGATCTTAATCACTCAGACCCTAGCAAAACACTATATCTTTTTTGTGAATCGAGTTTAAACAGAAGTTATGCAGGAAGGACCAAGTCAAAAAACACTTTTTCCAGATGTCAGAAAGATTGAAACACACATGAGGGAAAAAAGCGGTGTGACGAACTTTTAGCTTGATATATCTTGTAGGTGAAAGAACTAATGCTGTAAAGAAAATGTTTGTCTAGTGCTGCTGAGTCTGCTCTAGACTGTAACACTGGTCAAACAGCACTTTCACTGAACATTTCTTCACCACTCTGCTGTTTGAAGAGAAGAAAGTACAGGGAGGAGGAGAAAAAGAAAAATCTAAATGTGAACACTAAGTTCTATGTACTGAGATAAAGATTGAAGAAATAGATATGGATATAGAAAATGCTCTTGAAATATGTTCCTTGTTATAAATAAACCATGTTGCCAGCACTTAAATAAAAAAAAAATAAAATAAAATCCCTGTTGAGAGTCACAGGGGAGCAATACCATTGCCGGAATATCTGCTGATGCAGCTGAACTATGCTTAAGACATCTGCTGAGATGAAACTGCTTTGTGGCTAAAGGTATTAGGAAAAAGAGAGTTACTTCAACAAAAAAATAGCCAGTGTGTGAAAACAAAACCACACCAAACTCCAACAGATCACACACTTCTACAACTGTGGCACAACCATACCGTAGTTATTCCATCAATCTGTCTGCCTTGGAATTGAAGCAGGAGATTGTAAAACAGGCTGATAAATGAAGAAACCTCCCCCACAGCACCACTTTCTGTTGAAACCTCAGATCCTGAGCAGACTTGCAAAACATTAAGAGAAAGTGAGGATCAAAAATAAGTGGGATTTTCCGCCAATTTATTCAAAATGAGCGCCTTGTTCACTTTGCTGCCAAAGCTCTGAATTAAGCCCCCGCGAGGTCTGCCTGGCACTTGCTACTGCTGTCGCTGGTGCCCAAACCAAGGGCAGCAGCAGCCCCGTGCCCAGCACACGCTGCGGGTCGAGCCGCTGCAGGCAGGCACGGAAGCAGGCAGTGGGCAGTCAGCAGGTAAGTATTATTTATGTGACATGCGCCCCTTGACCAAAGGTGAGTTTTAAAACTATTTCCTTCACTTGGAGTGGCTCTCACTTTGGTTTGCGAGTGGTTTGACACTGGCTTTGCTGCAGTTCCTTCTTTGGTGGCTGCAGCTACACCAGATCAACTGCTTGACCAGGAGACACATAAGCACCTCATTTTAATTAAACTGCTTTAAAAGTCAGGTTCAACAAAGCACAAGTTGTTTCTGCACACAAACCATACCTTGTCTTTTGAAGGCTGCAGCCTTCTATTTAATTTTTTATAGTGAGTACAATTCTCTGCACTTCCTCTGTAAGGCAAGTAGGAATTCTTGTTTTCACTTTTAGTAGGAGCTCTTTATCTCTACTTTTTGGAACACTGCATTATGATTACTAATCTGTCAGGTCTTCAGGCAATAAGGGACAGACTGGCAGACCTAATGCACATGTACATTAAAGATATAATCCAGGAGTTTTGAAGAACTAGTACCCCCTCCTATGTCCAAACTCTCACTTGAAATGGCAGAGGGTTATTGCTTCTCCCCCTTCTCCCCCCATTCCCTTCTCTCCAATTTCTTCTCCTCCCATCTAAAATGATCACAACTGTTATACGCCGTTGTTGTCTCAGGTGTCATTCAACAAGCATCTTCACCCCACCTTGCTGTTTTCCCCTGATGCTCCTTCACCAGCATTTTCAAAAATATTTGCCAGCTACCATACTTAGAGTTCCCATGTTCCCCTTTCCTGTTAGCCTAATGATATAATTTATATAATTTTCCTCAGTTCTTGGGTTGTCATGGGTTTAAACATGGATCAACTGCAGGATTACCTTTATTCTTCTAGAAAAAAACGGGGGACAATCAAAAACCTGGTTTCTCAAACAGTCCTAGCTGGTCCCTTTTTACCTGTACATAAGGGTTAGGCCCAGATGTGTGATGCATTGCACAGCCAAGAAAGGGTCAGGACTTCCCAGAAGGAGGATTCCACAGATAATTTACCACCCAGTGGCAGCTTTTTTTTTTATGAAACAACACTTGAAACTTTAACTCCCTGCTAGAGCATTTTAGTGAATCAAGAGCTTGAAAAATGCTCCAAGTCCCCTGTTCACATGGAACGCAGTGGTAGCCTCTCTGATTTACCTCTGGTCCCTTAAGTAATAACTCAGTAACTGAGGTAACTTTATTAATACCTACTTGACAGACAAAAAACGTAATGACAATCTTGTCACGACAAGTCTCACTGTGGCTGTCACTTTTCCTCCCCGCCGTTGCTTTCAGCTCCTGTTTACTGGGAAATCTGACTCATTTGCTACTTTTGTAATACACAGTAATGCAGAGTTAGGGGATTCCCTGATGGAAGATCTATTTACAACTTAGTTGTAATCAGAACAGTTCATACAGGATTGTGTCTGTATATATATATAAATATATGTGTTTATACACACTCTCTCCTGAATCTAAGGTGGTCTTCTATGGTAGCTTTGCAAAACAAAATACTAAGGACAAAAATAAACTTCTTATGGGTACTTAAAAGTACCTCCATGCAAAATAAGCTGAGAAAGTATAGGCTGTTTTTATCTTCCCCTGACGTATATGAACTTAAGAAATATATAGACAATTTTAAAAAGTGTACAAAAAGGCAGCTCTCGGAGGTCAGACAAAACAAAAATATTAGCCAACCTAAAATTATTGAAGGAAGAAGAGACGTTAGGTATTAGGTATACCTTTTTGATCACAAATAGAGAATGGGTGACAACATGATGCAGATGATCTGTATCGTGTTGATAAACACTTAATAAAAATGCTTCAAGCTCTCCCATTGTGATAAGTGATACACAGACATTCTTGTGGACATTTCAATGGGGCCAGTTCAGTGGGACTTATTGTTGAGCATGTCTGTTTTGGTTGCTCACATGTGTTCCAGTTCCATGTGTAGTCCTTTCAAGCATCAAATGTCAATCCCAAATGCAGAAAGTTTTGAAAATCATTCAGGAGGTTGTACTTACAGCCTTTGCAGGAGTGCATTCACATCAAGAATAACTTATGACCTAAGATGTCTGTTCCAAAACAAATCTCCTCAGAGGAAACAAGTGATGACCAACATCAAACATTATAAGAAAAGAGTTTTCCTCTTTCCTGAGAATCACTTTAGAGCAGTCATGCAGGGAATATGTAGCATGTTGTTGTGGTTTTAGTAGT
>VYZT01010572.1:0-27351 GCA_013400735.1 Pomatostomus ruficeps
AGGGACAGGGACAGGGACAGGCCCGGGATGTGTGGGAATGCCCTGGGAGCGGCTGTGGGGTCACTGTCACCCCCTTGGAGCTCTGCTTGGGGAGCAGGAGATCCCCAAAACCCCAATTTTACCCAGCAGGGGCCTGACCAGGAGCAGGGGAGATTCCCAACTTTCCCATTAATTGTGAAATCCCGCAGGGAAGTTTGGGAGAGCAGGAATGTCTCGGGCTCCAGCACTGTGGAAGGGTCAGGCTGTGCAAAGCTGAACGTGATGATCCCAAATCCCGGGATTTGGGGTCAGGCTGTGCAAAGCTGAACGGGATGATCCCAAATCCCGGGATTTGGAGTCAGGGGACCAGCGGCACCCCCTGAGCTCGTCCTGCCCCTCGGGGGGGTTTTGGGGGCTCCGCCACCCACGGCGTGAGCGGCGTCACCCTGGATCCCGCGGCAGCATTCCAAGGAATCCGGGGCTGGCTCCGCTCCCGGTGCCCGCTCCCGCCTGCAGGTAGGAGCAGGCTCGGGGGAGCGGGGCTTGGAACGAGCCCAGGGCCCCTCTGCGCATCCCAAACCCCGGGACGGCTCCCCCGCCGCCGGAGCCGCTCCCCCTCAGGCCGGGGAAGCCGCAGCTCAGCCCCCGAGGGTTTGGGGTTGGAGTCTCTGCCTCACCAGATGCACGGATTGGGAATTTTGTGGAAATCTGGGTTTGGAATGAGCCTGGAGCGATCCCGTCCCGGGAGCGGAATTCCATCTCCGAGCCTGTCCCGGTGTGAGCACGGAGGGGGGCTGGGGCTGATCCGCGATTCCCGAGCTGATTCCCGATTCCCGAGCAGATTCCTGAGCCGCGGACACGTGGATTCCCAGAGCTCCCGACCAGCCGGGAAACATCTCCGGGCCCGTTCCCGTTCCCTCCTCTCAGCCGGGCCCGGAGCCTCCCCGGCTCCCTTTGGGATCTGTGGGATCTGCCCCGTTCCTGGCCCCGGCTCCTTTGGGATCTGCCCCGTTCCCGGCCCCGGCTCCTTTGGGATCTGCCCCGTGCCAACCCCGGCTCCCTTTGGGATCTGAGGGATCTGCCCCGTGCCAGCCCCGGTTCCCTTTGGGATCTGTGGGATCTGCCCCGTTGGGATCTGTGGGATCTGCCCCGTGCCAGCCCCGGTTCCCTTTGGGATCTGTGGGATCTGCCCCGTTGGGATCTGTGGGATCTGCCCCGTGCCAGCCCCGGCTCCGCTCCCATCCGTGCCCGCCCCGCCTCGCCTTTGGCTCCCGGCGCTGGCAGGAGGCTGGAGCAGGGAATTCTCGGCTCCGGCCCCTCCCGCCGTCTCCGTGCGGTGCAGACGGAGCGCAGATCAAAGCCCGGCGCCGTTTTTGAGCAGGAATGCGGCGGCCCGGGAGCCGCGGCCAATTCCAGCGGCGGTTCCTGTCCCGTAACTCGATCCCCCAGCCCCGGAGGCGGCCCCGGCGCTCACAGGTGACACTGGAGCCGCTCCGGGCACGCAGCTCCCCGCGAACAAGTCTGACTTTGCAGCGCCGGAGCTTTCCCGGCGGGATCTGGAGCCTGCGGTCGGGACGGGATGAGCTCGGCTTGGGAAGGACTCACCTGGATGGGATTAACCCTTTCCAGAGCGCCGGGATCCTGCCCTGCTCGGGCTCCGAGGGATGCGCGGCCTCTCGGCGGGGTTGGGAGCAGCTTTTTGTGCCTTTTCCCTGCGCGATTCCCGTCCTCCCGGGCTCCCCGGGATCGCTGCGGCGGCACCGTCGGGAGGGAGCTCCAGCCGGGAATTTCCTCACGGGAAGCAGGAAAAGCGCTCCAGCCTCTCCCACGGCAGCAGGAATCCGGGAATCACCTCTTGGAAAAGTTCCTGTCCCAGTTTGACCTCGGGGCGGGGGAGAGGGCGATAAATCCCAATAAATCCCGCTGGGCTGGGACAACACCCGGGATCCTCTCAGGGGGGTTTTCCCAGCCCCAGGGATGGCTGGGATCCTTCAGGGAGCGAGGATGGGATCCCCAAAACCCCGGGGCACGTTTGGTGTCTCCATTCCTGGCAGGGAATCCCGGGAGCTGCCGGGAAAGCTCCGATAAGGACTTTGCTCCCAGGGATTTCACGGAATAACCGAGCGGGGAACAGCCCGGGATGGGCAGGATGGGAATTCCCGGCCGGATCTCGCCCTGGGAGCGAAGGCCTCAGCCAGGGCAGGGCCGGGGAGCCATCCCGGGGTTTGGGGTGCTCAGGGATATCATCAGGGAGTTTTCCTTGGATTACTGGGCTCAAACCTTTCCTCTGGGATGTTCTCTTCAGGGGAGTCCCCTCTTCTCCCGGGATCCCTGGGGCTGCGCGGGTTGGGACAGAAAACATCGCCGCGGAGGGGAACCTTGGGAGCTGCAGGGAGCGGGAAGGAGGGGACGGAGCTCAGCAGGAATTCCCAAAAAGCGCCACCGGGGCGAGGTGACGCCGTCAGGGACAGCGCAGGTGGCAGTGGCGGGGCCGGGAAAGGCTCTCCCGGGATTTATCCCCAGCCTGGCAGCCGAGGAAGGGGGCTCGGGTGGGAAGCAGAGCCCAGGGATGTTTTCCACGATCCCGCTGTGCCGACACCCACGGAGCGCCGGGAATGTTGGAGGGAGATCCTGGGAAGTGACGCTGCCAGGCTCCAGAGGAGATAAGGGCTCCGGGATGAGATAAGGGCTCCGGGGAGGAGATAAAGGTTCCAGGATGAGATAAGGGCTCCGGGAGGTGCCGCCCGAGTCTGGAGCGGTGTTTTCCTCCCCGCTGGAGCTCCATAGGTGGCCCGGCTGGGAGCGGGATGGTGCCTGAGCAAACAATTCCACGGGGAGAGGAGCCGGGGCCAATTCCCTGCCGGCTGCGGGTTGAAGCTCATTAACAGCCGGCGCTAATTGCACTCCCTGCACGGGCCGGGCCGTGCCCGCCTTCGCGGCGCTGGCAGGAAAAGCTGCGGGCTCGGATCCCTGCGGAGATCCCATCCCCGATAGGGAGGTGATTTATCCCCCTCCGCTTCCTCCCTCCTGGGCACGGACACATCCCGGGGGAGGCCGCGGCTTCCCGGGGCGCTCCCGGGCGAGCTCATCCCGCTCTGGGGGCTCCGGGCGTGATCCCAGCGCCGGGATCCGCTGGGAAAGGCTGGGGCCGGGAGCCGTCCCTGCCCGTGGCACGGGGCTGGACACGGGTGGAGTTTCAGGCCCGATCCAGGCTGAGATTCCGAGATTTGCGGTGGCGGAGTCACGGCACTGAGGTCACCCGGGGAGCGCTGAGCCGGGGTGAGCTCACGGCAAAGCTCCCGCGGGGATTTCACCCGGCTCTGGAAGGGCTGCGGGACCGAGGGGATCCGGCTGCTCCCGGCGCTTCCCCAGGCACGGAGCCGGGACTGAGCAGCTCCGGGAGCCGTGGAGCCTTCGGCCCTTTGGGAATTCAGCTCCAGGAACATTTGGGAACCTCCCGTGACCTCCGGGCCGGGGCTGCTGGGAATAACAACATTCCCGCTGCGGGGAGGGAATGCTCCCGAATCCCCGGGTTTGTCCTGCCCTGCCCTGCCCTGCCAGGGGCGGAGGTGACATCCCCGGTCCCCCTGGTCCCCTCCCCTCTTTCCCAACCCCGTCCCGGCAGCCCCGACCAGTTCTCCCAACCCACAGCGCTCCGGCTCCCCGGGATTGAGGAGCGGCCTGGCCCGCGGCATTCCCACTTCACAGGGCACCTCTGGAATGCGGCGGATCTGGAACGCCCCGAGCCTGGCCGGGCCCTCCCGGGAGCTGCCGGAGAGACCCCGGAACGGGGCTAGGGGAGACCCCCGACCCTCTCCGGGTCATTCCCAGGGAACGAGGCCCAGGGCTGGAATTCCCTGGGATTCTCGGTGCTCCCCAGAGCCATTCCAGCCGAACTGGTGCCTCCCATTCCCACACGGGGATTTCTGTGTGCCCGGGATGTGACTGGGACCGGGCGGCACCGGGATCGGGACCGGGTGGCACCGGGGATGGATTCGCTGCCGCAGAGGAATTCCCGGCTGCTGATGCAAGGCCAGGCCGTGGATTCCTCATCCCCCTGGAATGAGGAGCAGCAGGACGGGTCCCCCCGGCCAGGGTGGACACGAGGAGCTGCCGGATGGGCTCTGGGTTGGTGGCATCCATGGGATCGGGATCCATGGGATTGGGATCCATGGGACTGGGATCTGCTGGATCACCATGGACACCTCCCACTGTCCCAGGATGCTCCAAGCCCCATCCAGCCCAGCCCTGGGCACTTCCAGGCATGGGGAATCCACAACCCTTGGGAGCCCCAGCTCCCAGTCTGGGATGGGGGAGGTTCGTGGCAGGAATTCCGTGTGTATCCCAAGGAATTCCTGGTCCCTGTGCGCTCCCGGAGCTCCTGCGAGGGGGATTTCTGGAATCATTGATCTCTGAGGCTGGAAAGGATCTCCGAGGTGACCGAATCCAGCGGGATGGGCGGCACAGCCGGCTCGGGGCTGTGGGCTGGGAATCCAGGCTGGAAATGGGGAACTCCTGGGAAGTTCTGACCTCACCGGGGCCCCGTGCGGGTCAGGAACCGCCCCGGCAGCTCCGGGATTGCTCCTGAAAGGGAAAGGGAACGGGGCTGGAGGCGATTCCCGGGACCGGGAGCCGGGAGCCGGGATTTGTGAATGGGCCAGGACACGGCGCCTCAAAATCCTCCCAGCCCCGGGAGCGGGGAAAGCTCCTCTGCGCCGAGGGAAGTGACTGAGCCACAAAATGTCCCGGGAGGAGCCTCCTGTGCCCCTGAAGTGTCCGGGGACCCCTGGGTGGTCCCTCTGGAGCAGCCGGGGGTCGGGATTCCCAGGAGAGCTCCACGTCCAGCCCCGCAGGGTCGGGATTTCCGAGGATTTTGAGGATTTTTTTCCTTCCTCAGGCACCTCCCAGCGCCAGGCGCGGGGGTCCCGGGACCCGCCCGGCCCCGCATTCCCGGGATGGGAGCGCGGCCGCGCTGCTGAGCGGCGTTGTCCCTGTAGGTGGCATCCCAGGATCTCCGCTGGCCCCGCTCCCCGAGCCCTGTCCCGGCTCCGGCGGGATCCGGCCGGTCCCGACATCCCGAGGGTCCCTGGAATCCCGGATCCCGGCCGCTCCCGGCATCCCGAGGGTCCCTGGAATCCCGGATCGCTGCCAGGGGATCCCCGGCGGCTACTGCCAGGCCGGGAATTGCGGATTTACCGGGAGAGAACGAAACCAAGGCTTGGTCCCAGCCCCGATCCCGAATCCTGGGGGATTCTCTGGGGGATTTCAATCCCTTCCAGGGCAGGGTTTGTGTCCCTGGGGACGTCCAGGGAAGCTGATCCCTGTGAAAGGGCAGGAATTCAACCACATTAAAAGCCTTTTTTGGGAATTCACCCCGCTTTCATGTGGTCGGGTTTAATTCACCCGGGAGTGTTGAACTCCACAGAATTAAACCAAATTCGGGCCCGGATCTGAGTCAGGAGCCGAGCGGGCTCTGGCTGAGCAGCATCAAACCCCAACTTTTAATGAATTTGAGGGAATTTTCCGCAGTGGCTCCACGCGGACCAGCCTGGTCAGGAGAGAAAACCGCCGGGACAGGGCCGGGAGCTGCGGGATCGCGTTCCCAGTCCCGGGAATGGCCGGGACAGGGTCGGGAGCTGCGGGATCGCGTTCCCAGGAACGGCCGGGAGCTGCGGGATCGCGTTCCCAGTCCCGGGAATGGCCGGGAGCTGCGGGATCGCGTTCCCAGGAACGGCCGGGAGCTGCGGGATCGCGTTCCCAGTCCCGGGAATGGCCGGGAGCTGCGGGATCGCGTTCCCGGGAGCGGCCGGGTGGGTCCCCGCAGCGGGACAGGGACGGAGCCGGGGGCGTTGGAGGCTCTGGCTCGGGACCAGGAGCGGCTCGGCCGAGCTGGAGCCCTGGGGAAGGAAACCCAAACCCCTGGAGCGGCTCCAGGCCGGGGTTTTGGGGGTTTGGATCTCCCCCAGGAGGTATTTAAGGAAGCGCCGCCCTCCGCTGCTGGTGTGGGCAGGAGAGCGGCCCAAAGCCGCTGGCGGCGGAGTCTGGGAGCCTCTCCGGCCCTCTTGGAGGGTTTTTTTTAACTCTTCGTCCCTAAATCCAGAGGGTTCGTCCCACTGCGGGGCCTCGGGATGCGGCAGAGCCCGGCTGTGACCTCGGCCACCACGTGTCCCCTGTGCCACATCCCGGCGGGTGGCACCGGCAACCAGCGCTGCCCGGGATTGCCACATCCCGGCCTCCGGGATCCGGAGATCCAGGTCACGGAGCTGCCGGGGACGTGGGCAGCGAGGGACAGGGACAGGGACAGGAATTAATTAACAGATGTTTGATTAATGTCTGATTGGTCCTGCGGGGTTACACAGCCCCAGATAAACCACTGGGGTTCGTTACATCCCAGATTCCCCGAGCGTTCCTCAGCACCCGGAGCTGAATCCTGTCAGGATTTGTGCTCTGGAATTGTCCTGGAATCGTCCTGGATTTGGTCTGGAATTGTCCTGGAATTGTTCCGGACTCCCTGCAGGGAGCTCTGGGCAGAACCTCCTGCTCTGGGTGCTCTCCAGGTTCCGAATGTTCCTGTCCCATGTCCAAACCTCCGTGGGCTCTCCCTGACCCATCCCGGCGTTCCCGCTCCCCTCCTGCCTCCCTCCCCTTCCCCTCGGAGCTGTTCCCTACAGAAAACTCCCCATTATCTTCATTTGTTTATTTATTTATTGCCTCAATCCCGCCCATCCCCTTTTGGCTCTCCCTCGGCCTCCCCGGGATGACAAAAACCCTTCCAGGCAGGAAATCTCCCTTAATCTCTCCCAAACCCCAAACACTGCCGGCAACGGCAGATAAACGCTTAATGACAATAATTGAACAATGCTCGGCCGCCGCACTCGCGTTTTCTCAGCCCTCTCAGACACAGGGTAATTAATTAATTGCGAATTTTCCCTGCGGGATAATTAAAGGATGCCCCGGCTGAGAGGGAAAAGGCGCTGGGAGCGGGGATTTCGGAGGGATCCCCGTAAATCCCGGCAGGGGAAGCGGCAGCCCCGGGCCGTGGGAGGGCCCAGGATGTTCCCAAACTGGATCCATTTGGAGCTCCTGCCCCTCTCCCTCCTGTCACTGCCTCCATCCCCTCCCTCCCCTCGGGGAGGCGCCGCTAAGATCGCTGGGTTTGATTTATTTTCATTTTCGGTTCCTTGGAAAGCACCCCCGGCCTCGGGTTCTCTGGGGAAGTCGTGGGATCCGGGCAGGAACAAATCCCTGCGTCCCCCTCTGGATCAGCAGGGAATCCCATCCCGGATCCTTTCATCCCAGTGGGACCCCGGTGCTGTCACCGGGACAGGGAGGTTGGGAGATTCCCTGTCCCAAACCCAACCAGGATTTCAGGAGCTCTCAGGGCCCCGGGAATGGTGGGAAGGGACCAGGCCGCCCTGAGAATTCCAACATTTCCCTGCAGGCCCTGCTCTCACCCCGAGGCTTTTCCTCAAACGTGTTTTTATCCCGATTCCCGAGGTTTGGGGCCAGCCCAGGGCCAGCAGGGTCAGCCCCAGGTGACGCTGGTGTCACCTCCCGCTCGGACCGGGAATGGGGACGCTCTGGGAGCCGGGGAACCTTCCTGGGCTCTGACACATCCCAAGCTCCGCAGAGCTGACGGGAAATCCAGGCCGGGCCAGGGAGCCTTTCCGTGAGCGCTGACGGGTCTGGGGCCGAGCCTCGATCCTGGAGCGAGCCCCAGACCTTTCCAGCTTTTCCAGGTGGCTGAGGTTTGTGTTCCAGTCTCACTTCCAGCCTGATTTCCTTGGATTTTACTGGAGATGGACACCGGCACTGGCTGAGACCTCCCTCCGTGCCAGGGGACACGTGGGGGCACCCCCAGCATCCCAACGGGAGCAGAATTCCAGTGGGAACAGAATCCCAATGGGAACAGAATTCCAGTGGGAGCAGAATCCCAGTGGGAACAGAATCCCAACAGGAACAGAATCCCAACCGGAGCAGAATTCCAGTGGGAACAGAATCCCAATGGGAACAGAATTCCAGTGGGAGCAACATCCCCTGCTTTCCATCCCCTGCTTCCCATCCCCTGATCCTCCCCGCAGCGCCCAGCACAGAACATTTTTCCCTGGAAAAGGGAACCTCAGGCGTTTTGGGACGCTCCGAGCGCAGCCCCCAGGTGCCCCTGGGTTCCTGAGGATGTTGATGATTCCAGAGGGGCTGGAATGACAGGGATTGAGGGAAGCCTGAGTCACGCCCAGGGCACGAGCCCGGGACGGTTTGCCTGGATCCCAACACGTGAGGCTCCGTCCTCCCAGGACGCAGCTCTGGGGGTGTTTTCCTTCCCGGATCCACGGCCTGGGCCCAGGGATCTGTGCGGGGTCACAGCTGGGAGCGGATTCCGTGATCCCTGCAGGTCCTGGGCCCAGGGATCTGAGCTGGGTCACAGCCGGGAGCGGATTCCGTGATCCCTGCGGGGCCTGGGCCCAGGGATCTGAGCTGGGTCACAGCCGGGAGTGGATTCCGTGATCCCTGTGGGGTCTGGGCTCAGGGATCTGTGCGGGGTCACAGCTGGGAGCGGATTCCGTGATCCCTGTGGGGCCTGGGCTGAAGGATCTGTGCAGGGTCACAGCCGGGAGTGGATTCCGTGATCCCTGTGGGTTCAGCTGGGATATTCAGATCCTATGGAAAGGCTGAAGTCCCCAAGGATCCCTCCCGGTGCTGAGCTGCACTCGGTGCATCTGAAGGTCGTTTGTCCAACCAGAAATCCCCCATTTTTGTGCGTTTATCCACCCCTGGGTTCTCCCGGGTGTTCGCGTCCCTCGGGAGCCAGGCCGGGATCGCTCCTCGCTCCTCGTGGTGGAGCTGAGGCTCCATCCTGGGAATCTGGGTGGCGGCGGCGGCGCTTCCCGGGACGTGCAGGCTCCTGCCGCGTCCCGGCCGGCAGGGAGGGGGCAGGGAGGCAGGAATTACCTGCGGGAACCTCTCAGCCTCTGCCTGGATGGAGGATCCGGCTGGAGCCAAGGATTCTGCAAGCTGGGCAAAGCTCCCGGCCCGGGAAGGCTTCCTTGAAACTCGCGCAGCAGGCGGTGCCTCCCTTGGCTGCTGCCGGGGCCAGAATGTCCGGAGGCTGTTCCAGGGCAGGACCGGAGCCTCCCGAGCTTTCTGACGAAATCCTCCCACCCCGAACCTGCCAGGGAATCAAAGGCATCGCGCCTGTCCCAGGGCTACACACTCAGAGCGTTCCGAGCCCTTCCGAGCGCCTCTCCGGGCCCGGGAATCAAAGGCGAGGGCGGCTTCGCCTCCCCCGGCCCCGTCCCAGCTCCCCCGGGACGCCGGGATCGGAGCGGATCCAGAGCTTTTCCCAGCCCGGCCCCCGGAGCCCCGGCGGGGACGGAGCCCTGGCGCCGGGGCCGGGATGACGCTCCCCGCTCCATCAGATTAGGGCTCCTCTCCCTTTCCAGGCTCGTGGATGTTGGGATTTGGGGTTTTTTTTAACTCCCTTTGGCTTCTCCGTGAAAATTCCCGCGGTTCTCCGCACGGGCACGGGGAATGTCATTCCCAATCGGTGGAATTCCGGCCCGATCCTGCCTGGAAAAGGGGCGCGGAGCATTCCCGGCGCTCCGGGCCCGTTCCCACCTGGAGAGCTCCGATCCCGGTGCTGGAGCAGGGGCAGAGCTGAGCCGAGGAGTCGGGAAAGCCCAGGGGAAATGCCGGGATCGGGATTTTCACCCCTTGGGATCCCCCCGGGAAGGGCTGGATGGGGAGAGCTCCTTCCCGAGGCTCCTTCCAGCATTCCCGGCTGGAAAAGGGAACCGGGCACCTCCGAGAGAGCCCGGGGGTGTCCTGTCCCTCTGCTGGGACAGATCCCGGCTCCTTCTGGGCACTTGGGGCTGTTCCTGCCCCTTCCCAGGATCCTGGGCCGTGTCCTTCCCTCCTTTTCCCACACCGGAGAGGATTCCCGGCTTTTCCAGCCCTGGCCAGAGGACGCAGCCGAGCTTTCCCCATGTGCTGGGTTTGTTTATCCCGGGGAAAATTCCTTGGGATTCACAAGAGGGCCCAGCCGGGGTTCGGTGAGTGATTCCTACTTTGGGATTCACAAATTCCCCTCGAATCCATCCCAAAATATCCCGAGCTGGGAGGGACCCTCCAGGACAGCCCAAAATCCCACCCTGTGCCGGTTTAAAAGTTATCAATCAATGGAATATTTGGAATTTCACTCCAAAAGGAGCCAGGAGGACACCGGGGGTGACACCTCTGCCCTGCCTCGGCGTGGCCCGGGAGGGTGACAATGATTTCCCGCTCCTGTGTCCAGCAGGGCCTCCAACAACGGGATAATTAACAACCAAAAAAAAGGTTAAAAAATAATTACAGAGAGAAAAACCTCTCAGTGCCACGAGGGCGGAACATCCCGGGAGAGCGGGGCTGGAATTCCGGCCCCGCTCGGCATCAAAGGATTCCCCGAAACTTTACCTGGCCGGGGCCGCCCCCTCTGCCCGGGAGACTGACCCAGGTGACCCCGAGTGAATGTCCCCATGGTCCCGGATAATCGGGATGGGAGCGGGGCCGGGGAGGGGCACAACAAAGGGGCTTTCAGCGGGGCGGGACCCCAGAGCCGTCCCCAAATCCCCCGGGAGCTGAGCTCGGGGTCCCTCTCCCTGCTCTGATCCCTCCTTTGGGATGCAGGAATAAAATTTATCCTCCCTGGAGGGGAATATCCAGATTTTTCCCAGTATTTTCCAGCGAAATCTGGGTTTGAAGGTCGTTTGTGAAGCGGGAATAAAATTTATCCTCCCTGGAGGGGAATATCCAGATTTTTCCCAGTATTTTCCAGCGAAATCTGGGTTTGAAGGTCGTTTGTGAAGCGGGAATAAAATTTATCCTCCCTGAAGTGGAATATCCAGATTTATCCTGATTTTTCCCAATATTTTCCAGCGAAATCTGGGTTTGAAGGTCGTTTGTGAAGCGGGAATAAAATTTATCCTCCCTGGGGTGGAATATCCTGATTTTTCCCAATATTTTCCAGCGAAATCCGGGTTTGTAGGTTCTCAAAACCCGGGATGTGACCCGAGCCCTGCAGAGCAGGAAGGGATTTGGTTTTCCCGGGGTGACCTGGCACCGTTCGGAAATGATTCCGGATCTGGGATGAGGGTTCCTTGTATAACGTTCTGGGTAATTATCCGCCGATAATTACCCAATAATCCGGGTGATTCCAGAAGGAGTTTGTTTGATATCAACACCCGGGAAGGGAGAGAGGCCGGGACGAGACGGAGCCCAAGGGCTTGGGAATGCCGGGATCATTCCCAAGGCAATTCCCAGAGAGAACTCGATTTCAGCCAGCCCAGCCCAGGAAAAGAGCTGGGATTGGTCCTGGGAATTGCTGCTTTTCCCTCCTGATTCCCACTGGGGGATTGACTGGGAATTTACTGGGAATTGACTGGGAATTTGCTGGGAATTTGCTGGAAATTTACTGGGAATTGACTGGGAATTTGCAGGGAATTGACTGAAAATTTCCCGGGAATCTCGATCCCATTCCAGGCTGGAGCTGCCGGTGCTGCGGATCCACCCCAGGCCCCGCTGGAGCCCTGACCCCCTTTCCCCGGGGATTTCCGCGGCTGCTGCCGGAGTTATCCGGGTTAAAGCCCTTCCCGGGTGCTCCCGAGGGTCAGGAAATAGGTCAGGAACGCGGGATCTGTGTCACCGGGGAGGCTCCGAACGTCCCCAGCGTCACCGGGCAGGAGATGCCACCGGGCTGAGCCACGGCTTGGATTCCTCAGCTCCTCGCCAGGCACAAAAGGGTTAAAAACGCCAGAATTTCCCCCAAAACCTCCCCGGAGCCCCCTCGGGAATTCCCTTAAATCCCAGGGGACAGAGGGAGCAAATGGCCCCAGATTTGGGGTGAATTCCCGGGGTTTTGTCCCTCTCGAGTCCTCTCCCTGTGGGAATTGTGGGAATCTCCCGTTTTCTTCTTTCTTCCCCAAAGTCAATGTTCATTTTTGGGAGGAGAGGAGAAAGAATTGGGGGTTTTGGTGATTTTTCCAGGCTGTTCCTCGCACCTAAAAATCTTCAGTTTCCTGTTCGAAACCACCTTTCCCACAAAAAACGCGGTTTTTTATTTAAAATCCACAAACACAGCGGAATTCACCGATTTTCCTTTAAAACCCAAGCGGAATATTTTATTCCCGATGAAATCTCTTTGCTGTTCCCGTTTTCCCATTCCCATCCTTTAATGAGAAATCCCAAACCAGGAAAAAACTCCTTAATTTAAGCGATTAAATCTGTGATTAGGCCGGATTTAAGCAGAAATTTGACAGCCGAAAAAATCAATGATTTTTTTTTTCTTTTTCCAATTTTCTCCCGGGGGTTTGGAGGTTCCGGGGGCCCTTCCCCAGGTGATCCCGGTGCTCCCATTCCCACCGGGATCCGCAGGGCTTGTGCTGCTCCCGCTCTCCACACAGGGTCTCCCTCGCCCTGGACAAGGCAACCTTTAATTAATCCTAATTAAGATCCCATTCCTGGCCCTGCTCGTCCCACAATCCTTGAACTCCCAGCCCTGGAAGGGGGTTGTGAATTCCATAATAAATCCAATGGATTTTCCTCCTTCGGGAGTCGGGGTTGTGAATCGGCCGCTGCTCCCTTTTCCGTGGGATTTGCGGGAATTTTTCCTCCTTCCCAAAACGCCGGCCTTGGATTGGCAGCCAGAACCGGGATGGGAAGGGTTTGAACGGGAAAATCCCCAGGGAACAGGAAAGGGAACCCTAAAATCAGCTGTTCCAGGGAATCCTGAAATCAGGAATTCCAGGGAATCCTGCACGGGCACCGAGCCCTCCGTGGGGTCAGGGTGCGGAGGATCCCGACCTGAGGATGCTCCCGGAGCTTTCCCAGGGATGTTCAGCCCCTTTGGATCCTGCAGGGAATTATCCCAGTGAGGAACCCCTCTGGTGCCCGGGGAGGTCCCTTCCCACCCAAACCATCCCAGGATTTCTCTCCCATTTATTTCCGTCCCTTCCCACCCAGACCATTCCAGGATTTCATTTCTCTCCCGTTTATTTTCTATCCTTTCCCACCCAAACCATCCCAGGATTTCTCTCCCGTTTATTTCCCATCCCTTCCCACCCAGATCATTCCAGGATTTCTCTCCCATTTATTTCCGTCCCTTCCCACCCAAACCATTCCAGGATTTCTCTCCCGTTTATTTCCCATCCTTTCCCACCCAAACCATTCCACGATTTCATTTCTCTCCCGTTTATTTTCCATCCCTTCCCACCCAGACCATTCCAGGATTTCATTTCTCTCCCGTTTATTTCCCCTGCTCTCCATTATGACGATTCCCTTTTCCCTCTGCAACACGAGGCCTCCCAGCCTGGTCCTTGTCCCTGCAGCCGCCTCGGCCATCCCAACAGAGCCTTTTCCATGGAATTTGTGCCTGGATCCGGAGCTTTTCCCGGTCCCTGCTGCTCCCGGTGACTCCGGGCCGGGCAGGGATCCAGGAGCTGCCGTGGGAGGGGAGAGGAAGCTCGGGATGAGCCGGGATGAGCCCGGCCGGGCTGGAATGGCAGCTCCTGTGTCCCCACGGAGTCTCCCTGTGCCCATCGCTGCCCGTGGCGTTCCCACATCCCTTATCTGCCCATCCGCCCGGGAACGGCTTTTCCTCGGGATGGACTCGGATCCCGGCGGGGTCCAGACGGGCGGCAGCCGCTCGCGCTGGTGGCTTTGTGGGGACCAGATTTTCAGGAGATGGGATCTGGTTTTTCCAGGTGGGACCCGGCTCTCCCGAGCCCCGGCGCCTCCCAGGGCGTTTTTCCAGCGGCTCCGAGGAGCTGCAGCCGCTCCTGCAGGGCCTCGGTGGAGCCAAAGGCCCCGGGATGGTCTGGGGGAGGCTCCCCTCGATCCCGGGGATGGAAAATCCGTGGGATGAGTTCCCAGTGGAGCAGGGAGGCCCCGGCCCCCCCCAGGCAGGGATTTTGGGTGCTGCAGGTGGTTTGGGATCCCCGTACAGGGCGCTGTGATTAACGACTGATTAATGAGATTAATTTGTCCGTAATTAACCCAGCATTGATTGGATTTGGTCCTTGGGCAGAGGCTCCCCTGGCTCTCCCGGGGTCACGGCTTCCGTGGTTTCTGTGGGATGGATCAGGGATCGGATCCAGGTTCTGCTGCTCCGGAATCCAACCCCGGGGAGCCTCTCCCGCTCTTCCCAAATCCTTTGGGATTCTGTTTGATGAACCCAACGCGATTTCCCAATTTCCTGCTTTCCCGATTTCCTCTGCTCGGCTCAGAGGGGACTTGGACGAAGCCAAGGCCGCATCCCTGATGTTAGGGCTGCTCTCCCAGACCTTGGCCAACAGGAAACTCTGGGTTTTTCCAAGGATTCTGGGCCAAACGCCCTCTTCCCGATGCTCAGCTCCCTTTCCCCTCGGAGCAGGAGCAGCAGGAGGAGGAGGAGGAGGAGGAGGAGGATGTTGTGGCTCAAACCCGGGCCCGGCTCCCCACACAGCTCACCCACGCCGTGCCCTCTCCCAGAGGCCTCCCCGTGACTCCGTGCCCAGGAATGCTGCCCCGGATCCATCGGGAATTGCA
Organism: Pomatostomus ruficeps; assembly: GCA_013400735.1. Lineage (NCBI taxonomy): Eukaryota > Metazoa > Chordata > Aves > Passeriformes > Timaliidae > Pomatostomus > Pomatostomus ruficeps. Next base: position 14,536 of record VYZT01010572.1, read on the forward strand.
TCAGGAACTCGTTGTGCACAGCACGGGGCGGCGGTGGTGACAGTGTCACCACGGCAGTGTCACCACGGCAGTGCCACCACAGCAATGTCACCCAGCCCTGTGTGATGTGGCCCTGCTGGGGGACAAGGGAGGGCACTGCCAGCCCCCACGGGGGTTTGGGATCAGTTCCCACTCCTCCAGAGGGGCTGGACAGAGTCTCTGTGGTCTCCAGGGAGTTTTGGGGTTTTTCCAGCCCTGGAATTGGAGCTGGCCCTGCTGAGCTCATCCCACACCGCCCTGGGCGCTCCCGGCTGCCCCGGTTTTCCTTAAAAATCTTCTCCTGCTCAGCATCCCCAGGTTCCGTGCTGACCCCAAGCTCCTGGTCAGGCTGATCCCAATCCCGGGATCATCCCGGGGATGTTCCCAGCCGGACACAGGGTTTGTGCTGTTCCCAGAGCCGGGCAGTGCCCGCGGGCCTGGCTGACCCCAAACCTTTCCCCTTTTCCCGCTTTCCTCCGCGGCTCAGCCCCGCCGGGATGGCCGGGGAGGGTTTGGGGAGCCCAGTTCCAGGCCTGGAGCGCAGACAGGGACCGACATTCCCTGCCCGGGACATCTGAGGCTGCCCTGGCAGTTCCCACACCCATGAAAGCGCCGGGGCTGATAAGGAACCTGCTCCATTCCCTCCCAAATCCATGAATGTCCAATTTATCCCAACCCTGTCCCAGCCCGGGCTGCTTGGGCTGGGCTCTCCCTGCGCAGGGCAGGACAATTCCCTTTCATCTCGGGAGCACGAGGCCTCCCAGCCTCCTCCTGCTCCCTCCGGGCCTCCTCCACCCCCTTCTGCATCACGGGGATGAAAAATCCTCTCTGGGTTCCGGGGGGGATCCCTCAGAGCCGGACTGGGGGAATTCTCCTCTGTTGCTGCTGGAAATTCCTCAATTTCTGCTCGAAATTCCTCAATTTCTGCTGGAAACTCCTCCGTTTCTGCCCGAAACTCCTCAATTTCTGCTCGAAACTCCTCCGTTATTCCTGGAAATGTTGATCCCAGGGTTTTACCCCCATCCCACTCTGGATCCATCCCAGGGATGGACAATGCACCCCAGAGTTTCTCCCATCATCTCCAGCCCGGAACGCTCAGGGTTTATCCCGACCTCACCTGGACAATTCCTCTCCAGGTGCGAAAAACGCTCCTCAGGAATTGCCCAGAATTTGTGGAAAACCACCAGGATTCGGGCAGCGCTGGAGCCGCCTGTGAGAACCTCCCGATGCAAAAAAAAATAAAACAAAAAATAAAAGAAAGAACGGCTGAGAAGCTGAAAAGAAAATATTTTTCAAACTCGTCTGGCTTTTGGGAAGAAATCATCGCAGAAAGGAAAATTTATGGGATAGGAGGAACCAGCCCTGGGTTTGGGCCAGGTTTTGCTGGAATGAAGCCAAAAAAAATCCTGTGCCAGCCCCGGCTCTGGGCGCGGGACCGGGATAGGGATTTGCCTTTCGCTGTTTATCCAGCTCTGGATTTTTGGGAAACGCCAAGGGTTTTTTTTGGTTTTTTTTTTTTTTTCGGGTGGTTGTTGTTGTTTTCTTTCCGAAAGAGTCAGAAATTTCCAAATGCTGAAACTCTTCCCAAAAGGAACCAGCTGGGGATTGCTCAAGCGGCTGCTCCTGCCCCCGCCCTCCCGATGAGTTACGGAGGGTGTGACATCCCGGGCGGGCGGGTGTGACATCCCGGGATCGCTGATCCCAGCGGCTCCGCGGGGCCACTGCCCGGGCTGCTCCTGGCCCGCGGGGCTGGTCCACGAGGGATTGATTCACGTGGGGTTTATCCACACGGGGTTTATCCACACGGGATTTATCCACGAGGGATTTATCCATGTGGGGTTTATCCATGTGGGGTTTATCCATATGGGATTTATCCATGCGGGATTTATCCATGTGGGGTTTATCCATATGGGATTTATCCACGCAGAATTTATCCGTATGGGATTTATCCATGAGGGATTTATCCATATGGGATTTATCCACGCAGGATTTATTCGTATGGGATTTATCCCTGAGGGATTTATCTATTTTGGATTTATCCATGTGGGGTTTATCCATAAGGCATTTATCCACGCAGGATTTATCCATATGGGATTTATCCATGCGGGATTTATCCATGTGAGATTTTTCCACATGGGATTTATCCACATGGGATTTATCCATGTGGGGTTTATCCATAAGGCATTTATCCACGCAGGATTTATCCATATGGGATTTATCCAATGGGATTTATCCTATATGGGATTTATCCACACAGGATTTTTCCACATACAATTTATCCATATGGGATTTATCCATGAGGGATTTATCTATTTTGGATTTATCCATATGGGATTTTTCCATATGGGATTTATCTGTATGGGATTTTTCCACACAGGATTTTTCCATAGAGGATTTATCCATATGGGATTTATCCACACAGGGTTTATCCATGTGGGATTTTTCCATATGGGATTTATCTGTATGGGATTTTTCCACACAGGATTTTTCCATAGAGGATTTATCCATGTGGGGTTTATCCACACAGGATTTATCCACGTGGGATTTATCCATATGGGATTTATCCATGTAGGATTTATCCATGCGGGATTTATCCACTCGGGTTTGCTCCTCCTGGTCCCCGTGGAAGGAATCCCCTGTGGAATGGGATGGGTTTTAAAATCCCTTCCAATCCCAGCAATTCCCTGATTTATCCCGGTGTCAATGAGGCCAAATGCAGCTCCCTCACCGCAGAGGCATCCCAGCTTTCCCCACATCCCTGGAAAAGGCCGAGGTGCCTCCCGGGAGGTGCCGAGGACACGATCGGGGATGTCCCGGGCTGGAGGGATTCCCTGCTCCAGGCACAGCATCGTTCCCGGCGCTCAGGGCCGATGATTATGGAAAATGCAGCAATTAGGGAAGAGCCGGGGAGGTTTGGCCTGGGAAAGAGGGAAATGGGATGGGGCAGGATGAGCTGTTCCCAGCGCGGAGCCTGATTGATTTCACTTTCTGCTCTGGAGAAGCGTCCAGGGATCCTGGGGAGGAGAAGGAGGAGGATCAGGAGGGTTAGCCCACAGAATTGATCCATGATTGGAGCCAAGCGAAGCACCTGGAGTGTCCCGGTGACACGGAGAAGTCCCAGGAGGGGACAAAACACCTGGGGATCCATAAATCACTTCCCAGATCCACGGAAAGCCATGGAGAGCCCTCAGATCCGGCTCCAGCAGCCGGGCACTACTGCCTTTCCCTTCTCCCTGCTCCCCTGGCTGTGCAACGGCCGGAATTCCAGAGGAAATGTGGATCTGGGGACACCTGTCCAGGATATTTCCGTGAGGGTCCCAGGCCGGGCTGGCCGGGCCTTGGAGCCACCCGGGATGCTGGAATTGTCCCTGCCCATGGATGATCCCTTCACCCCGAGCAGTTCCCTGTTTTCTGGAGCTGCGGGAAGCCCTTCCCCCCGTGTTTTGCCAGCTCCTCTGGAGCACAACAACTCCCGGCAGAGCCCCGGCGCGGGACACCCCGCAATTATCCCGGCATCCCGGGGATGCCATCCCGGCCGGCTGCCTTTGATGCCGGCCGTATCCAGGTAACCCATTCCCAATCAAACCCCGGGAGCGCAGGAAGGGCTCGGGGCCGCTCCAGGGGCTCCGGGGCCGCTGCGGGCAGAGCAAACAGGAAACCGGGGCCGGAGCCCTGCAGCCGCCCCGCCCTGGCCCCGGGCGCTGGGGCAGAGCCGCCGCTCCCGGAGCTGCTCCCGATCCCGCTCCCGCTCCCGTGACGCGTTGTTGTTGTGGATGAGAAATTCCAGGAGCGTGGATGGCCCTCGGCTCCGGGCACGGCGTCACCGCCTGAGGTTTCTGGGGTTAAACCCACACAGGTGCCGACCTCGGAGGCTCCACGGGATTTGGGGCCAGGGTTTGTCCTGCAGGGAGGTGCCAAAGGATGGGGGTGGAGATGGAAGGAGCAGGAATCCCGATCCATGGGGAGAGGAGTGGGAATTCCAGACCATGGGGAGAGGAACAATCCCTAAACATGGGGAGAGGAACAGGAATTCCAGACCATGGGGAGAGCAGCAGGAATCCCAACCCACGGGGAGAGGAACAATTCCAATCCATGGGGAGAGGAACAATCCCAGTCCATGGGGAGGGGAGCAGGAATTCCAGTTCATGGGGAGAGGAACAATCCCAGTCCCTGGGAGAGCAGCAGGAATCCCAATCCATGGGGAGAGCAGGAATTCCAAATCACGGGGAGAGGAATGATCCCAGCTCATGGGGACAGCAGCAGGAATCCCGATCCATGGGGAGAGGAATAATTCCAATTCATGGGGAGAGGAACAATTCCAATCCACGGGGAGAGGAACAATCCCAACCCAGGGGAGAGCAGCAGGAATCCCAATCCATGGGGAGAGGAGCAGGAATCCCAACCCAGGGGAGCGCAGCAGGAATCCCAGCCCAGGGGAGAGCAGCAGGGATCCCAACCCAAGGAGAGCAGCAGGGATCTCTCAGCCCGAGTCGCCTCCCGGCGCTCCCAGCCCGTAGAGGGAGCTGCTGGCGCTTGGAACCGCCGGGCCGTGATAAATCGATAATCCCGGCGTTACATAAGAGTGGGATGCTGGAATTCCTGCCTGGAATGAGCCCGGGGAGCCACCCGGGAGGGCTTTGGTGGCTCCCGGTTCCGCAGCTCCCGGCGGTGCCGGGTGGGCCGAGGTGACCGGGGGTGCGGGAGGGGACCCTCGGTGTCCCTGCCCGTCCCGGGGTTCCCGGCTCTCTCTGGGTTTCCTTCCCCATCCAGGGATGAATCCTTGGGATGAATCCTTGACCGAATCCCTCAGCTCCAAGGAGAGCAGAGATCTCGGAGGCCGGGGATGGAGGGAGGAGCGGCCTCGTGCCTCCCGTCCCCGCCGGAGCCTGACGGGATCCCCTGAGCCGTGTGGGAAACGCTCAGGCCCGGGCTTGATCCCAGCAGATCCCTCCTGGGCCGTGGGGCAGGGAACGGAGAGGGGATGGAATGAAGGGATTGAAGGAAGGGATGGAAGGAAGAGGTGGAATCTCTGTCCCCCAATCCCTTGGGATCCTGTTTCCCCAATCCATTGTGATCCTGCTCCCCAATGCCCTGGGGATCCTGCTCCTCCAATCCATTGGGATCCTGCTCCCCAATCCCAGGAGATTCTGCTCCCCAATCCTTTAGGATTCTGCTCCCCAATCTATTGGGATCCTGCTCCTCAATCCATAGGGATCCTGCTCCTCAATCCATCGGGATCCTGCTCCCCCAGTCCCTGGGGGTTCTGCTCCCCAATCCCTGGGGATCCTGCTCCCCAATCCATTGGGGTCCTGCTCCCCCAATCCCTTGGGATCCTGCTCCCTGATCCCTGGGGATCCTGCTCCCCCAATCCCTTGGGATCCTGCTCCTCAATCCATTGGGATCCTGCTCCCCCAGTCCCTGGGGGTTCTGCTCCCCAATCCCTGGGGATCCTGCTCCCCAATCCTTTAGGATCCTGCTCCAGCCCCTCGGCTGTGCTGCGAGGGAAGGGCCGACATCCAAAGCCCCACGGGAGCATCCCGAGGCTCCCCTGGAGCAGACAGAACTTTGGGATGGGGAGCTGGGGAGGTTTCCAGCGCTCCTATCCCGGCTCCGGCCAGGCCCAACCGCAGGGAGCGGCGTTCTCACAGTGCTCCGGCGCATTTCCTGCATCCCGCAGGAAAACTGGGAGTGCGTTTGAAGCCGGGAGGAGGCCGAGGCTTTGTGGAACCACAGAGGCTCCGGAGTGGAGCCGGGCACGGGCTCAGAGTGCTGGGAAGGGAGTGGGAATTTGTTTTCCCTTTATTTGTGCTGAGATTCCACCCTCTGGAGAAATCCCGGGATGCTCCAGGAGCCGTGGATGGATTTTTTTCCAGCAGAAGCTGAAGTCTGTCTGTGTTTTCCTGGGATTGCTCCGGTTGGGACAAACATTTGTAACCAAATTAAATCCAACCACAGCAAAAGGCAACAACAGGAAACCCTTGGGCTCGAATCTCCCCCATCCTCGGAGGATCCGCGGTGCCGGGTGGGGCCGGGAGCCTGGGAAAGCGGCTTCGGGCTGGGAAAAGGGACAGCGGGGACTCCGCCACCGCGAGGGGTGTCCGGAGTCCCTGCAGATTCCAGCCACATCCCGTGGATTTATCCCATCCCATGGATTTATCCCCTCCCGTGGGTTTATCCCATCTCGTGGGTTCAGTCTGGGGTCCGTGGAGAAACCAGGAACCATTTTGGGGGTGTTTTGTTTGGGATTTGGATCCTCGCAATCCAATATTTCCATTTTTATTTATTTTAAATTTTTTTTTTTTTTAAATCAGGAGAGTTTGGAGATCCCCTGAGGAATGCTGAGACATCTCCTGCATCTGGGGTCTGTTCCCTCGGCTCCGACAGCACCGGGATGTGATCCAGATCCGTGGGGATGGAATCCCAGCGGTCCCTTGGGACACATCCCGAATCCCGGGGCAGGGCCGTGCTGCCTCCCGGGACTGGGGGAAGCTTCCCAGGACGATCCTTTCTTCTCGCCGCCTTTTCTTTGCTTTTTCTTCCTTTCTTTCTTTCTTTTTTTTTTTTAATTTTTAATTAAACGAAATTAAATTTCTGCAGCATCCCTGGTTTCATTATCCCGGCTCTCCACCGGAGGCATCGCTCGCAGTCCCTCGGGACGGGTTGGACAACGCCGGGAACGCTCAGGTTGAGGCTGTTCCCTCTTTCCCTCCCTCCCTTCCCTCTCCGCGCTCGGCTCCGGCCCCAGAGCGGCTCTGGAGTCTCCGCGCTGCCCAAGCCGCACTTCAAAGGCTCCGGGAGCTTCCCTGCGCTGCCCTGGCAGCTCCCGGGATTAATCACCCGGCCCTGGCACCCCGGATTGTCCCGGGGCTCCTCCCGGCATCTCCCGGCTCAGGGAGTGTGGCTCTGCTCCCCAGGGATGGGACGTTCATGTTTCGGGGGGTTTCGGCCACCGGACACGGGTGGGGTCGGCTGGAGGTGACAAACAGGGACACGGGGAGGTGGGGCTGGATGTGGAGCTGGGCTGGGAGCACTGGGAATGTTCCTCTGGAGAAGGGAAGGATCCAGGGAGAGCTCAGAGCCCCTAAAGGGGCTCCAGGAGAGCTGGAGAGGGACTGGGGACAAGGGACAGAGGGACAGGACACAGGGAATGGCTTCCCACTGGGAAAGGGGAGATTTAAATGGGATACTGGGAAGGAATTCCTGGCTGGGAGGGGGGTGAGGGGCTGGGATGGGATTCCCAGAGGAGCTGTGGCTGCCCCTGGATCCCTGGCAGTGTCCCAGGCCAGGCTGGATGGGGCTTGGAGCACCTGGGACAGTGGAAGTGTCCCTGCCATGGCAGGGGTGGCACTGGATGAGCTTTTCCCACCCAAACCATTGTGGGATTCTGTGATTCCACGATTCCAGGAGGGCTCCTGGCAGCTCCAGGAGAGATCCTGCAGGGTTCGGGGAGCACCCCGGCAGGTGACGCCCCACAGCTCCCGATCCCGAGCTGATTCCCAGCTCCAGATCCAAATCTCCTGCACTTCCTCTCTGGGCGGGGGAGATAAAGATCCTGGGCAGGCAGGGCTGCGCTCCCTGGAATTGCATCCGCTCCGCAGCCCGGCCGGGCCAGCGCGGCCTCTCCGGGGAATGGGGAACGGGAGGGGACCGGGGGGCGGCGCCGCCTTCCTGTGGGTGTTTTCCAGAGAGAAACCGGGATGGAGCCGGCACCTGCCAGAGCAGGTGACTCGGGCGTGAGGAATGCGGGCCGGGATGTGGGCTGAGATCTGGGAGGAGATGGACGCAGCTGGAACAGTCCCAAAAGGAGTCGGGAAGGGTCAATCCCGGCACCTCCATCAGCTCGGGGTCACCTGGAAGTGGCACAGGGCTCATCCCCACAGGGCTCTGGAGCTGCCAATGGCTCAGCTGGAAGAGCGGAGATTTGGGGAGGCTTTGGGATGGTGGGAACAGCGGGAATTCGGGAGGAGAAGTGGGAAAAGGGTGAAAGGGGTGAGCACAGGGAAAATCCTCACCCGGGCTGGGAATGGCAGCGCGGAGGGGAGGGACAGGCAGGAGTTATTTCAGGTGATCCCCAAACCACTTCCTTTAGGTCTGGGAGCTGGAGGAGTCCCCGGTCACCCTGGAATGGTTCCCGTCCTCCCTGAGGCTTCCCTGTGGGATTCAGGGACAGGGCAGGGATCCCTCTCTGCTCCTGCAGGGTGGAACCTGGGTCACGGCAAAGCACAATTCCCGCTGGGACTGGGAAAACTCCACAGCTGAGCAGATCCTGCAGGAATTCTCTGTTGGGATGCTCCCAGTCCTGCGAGGGGACAGCCCAGGAAAATCCCATCCCTCTGGAAACCAGGCCAAGGCTGTGTGCAGAGCCAGAGGGATGGGGCTGGCTGGGAATGTCCCCACTCCTCCCAAAGAGGGGTTTGGAGTGGGAATTCTCCTTTGGGGGCATCAGGCAAGGCCTGGTCTGCCCTGGGGTGGGGTGGGAGGCAGGAGGAGAGCGAAGGAGAGGGGACGGGGACGGGGATGGGAGCAGGGGATGGGGACGGGAATGGGGACAGGGATGGGGATGGGAGCAGGGGATAGGATGGGGACAGGGATATGGACGGGGACGGGGATGGAGATGGGGCTGGGAGTAGGAGCTGGGATAGGGATGGGGACAGGGATGGGGACGGGGATGGGATCAGGATCTGGGATGCAGGGCAGGACGCAGAGCCCCCCGCAGCATTCCTGACCCCACCCCGCTGCTCCCGCCGGTGGAACCGGGACGGACCCGCTCAGAGCCGGGCCCAGCCCCACGTGAGCGGAGCTCACACGTCCCTGTCCCGAAGGCTTTGATCTCCGGCCCTGGCAGGGAAGGTGTCCTGGCAGGAATCCGGCCCGTCAGGTCCCATCGCAGCCGGTGGCGCTCGGTGACCAAACCCTGGCAGCTGAGGTGGCCCCGCTCCGAGCCGAGCTCCGCCCCCGCCCCGGGGCCGCGGGGAGGGTCCTGCCCCGGCTCGGGAGTTCGGGGGGCTCGGAGGGGCTGTCCCTGGTGTCCCCGAGCCCCTGGTGTCCCCGAGCCCTGGGTCCTGGCAGGGCACAGGAGCTTTCGCGGCCTCTCAGCGCTTGGAAATAAAGGCACGAAAATGGCGGGGAATTTTTTCCATGGGCAGACAGGGATGGAACGAGCGAGAATCCTTCCTCCTCCTCACCCTCCGCCCGCTGCCCAGGATAGCTCCGGGTGGCCCCGTCCCCGCTGGCAGCGCCAGCAGCGGCCGCTCCCGATTACTCAAGGCGGGGGGAAAAGTGGAGCCAATGGAAAAGATGGAAAGCGGCTGGAAAAGATGGAAAGAGGGCGCTGGGTCCTCCCGCGGCCGCAGCTGGAGCTGAGCTCAGCCACAGGGACAGAGAGAGGGACAGGGAACATCCCGCCCTGGGTGACTGGGGCACGCTGGGGGGCTCTGGCACCCCTGGGGGGGCTCTGGCACCATTTGGGAATGTTCTGGCACAATTTGGGAATGTTCTGGCACAATTTGGGAATGTTCTGGTTCCTGTGGGGTCCCTGTCACCCCTATTAAAAACCCAACCCCCCTCGGTCACCCTGCCCGGGGTGAGGAGGCAGCTGGACCCAAATCCGCAGGACGGGAACAAAGCGGATGAAACGGGAGCCCTGCAGAGCCCGGCCGCGTCCAGGTGCGATTTTCCAAAGCAGAGGAGACAAAAGCTCGGCCCGGGACGTTCAAAGGGAGCCGCGGCCGCGGGGGGAGCCGGGATCCGGCCCCATTCCCGGGCTGCTTCCCGGCTTTGTGCCCGCCGGGATTGGGTTACGGGGCCGCGCTGGTGGATTAAGGAATTCCAGCCCCATTCAGTGCCCGCTGAACCACGAATAATTCGGGAGCTGCAAAGGGCGGGAGGTGTTGGGTGGGAAAGGCACCTGCGGGCAGCTGGAACTCGGGGGTGGGGGGAGAGGTGGGATTTGCCTCCAAAGCCGGGATTTGTGGCCGGGATGAGGGTGGCGGGGTGGCAGCGGGGAGTCCGCGTGCCGCCGGTGCCATGGGGACGCTCCCGGGGACAGGAAGAGCCGTCACCCTGTGCAGGCGGATTTTGGGATGCGTCACCTGCTCCCGGCACCTCCCGGGAATGGGACGGGACGGGAGGATCCTGCCCGGCTTTGGGAGGGGTGTCACAGCGGCCCTGACGATGTCGCATCCCTCGGGGCAGGTCCCCTGAGCCCTCCCGGCCGTGCCTGGGGGGACTTCGGCACCCAGGAGCCGTCGGGGTGGCAGCGGCTGCGCCCGCCCCGGTCCCCGGGAGACTCCTGGGCGCCTCTTAATGGCACCTTAATTACACATCCACCGTCGCCGTTTGTCCCTCCCTCGCTGTCCTTCCTTCCCTCCTCCCTCCCTCCCGAGCTTCCCCGGGATGCAAATGCCCGGCGCGTGCTGCCGGGATTGTCACGGCCGCTAATGAGCCCCTGCCAGCCGGGGCGGAGCGCGTGGGGACACGGGAGGTGGCACTGCCCCGACCGGCTGCGCTGTGCCCGGGGCCCGGCTCTGCCTGCGGGGAAGCGCTCGGTGCCTCTGGGGTTTGGGGACACGGCTGTCACCGCCCGGGAGAGCCGGGGGGGTGTCCCGATGTCCCCCTGCCAGCCCTGCCGTGAGAACCCTGCCAGGTCCCTGCCGGGGTCTGTCACCCACGGAGCGGGCAGGTGGCTTTTCCAATCTTTCCCGTGCGGGATTTTGCAGGGATTGAGAATCCGGGATGAACTCCGGGATTCTCCCATCCCGCGGGGGGCTCGGATGGGGAGCGTCGGCTTCTCCCTTCCCCCGCTGCTGGGCGAGACCCCGGCTCCTCCATCCAGGGAAAAACCCACGCGGAAAACTTTGCCGGAGCCCGGGAATTCGGCCCCAGAGGCTCCGAGAATTCCTCGTACCCGGCACACGCAGAGAACAACAAAAAACAACCCAGCCAAAAAAACCAGAAACGGCACGAGGAGAGGAACAATTTCCTCCACCGCTAATTGTCCCTCTGTTAATTAACGAGAGTGTGGGGGCGCTGATTAAGATCTCCCCAAAGCCACAGGTCCTGGCTGGGGACAGCGGTGACCACACAGCCGGGTCCTGGGGGACAGGAGGGGATCCTGGATTTGGGAAACTCCGTGGGGCTGGATTTGGGATTTGGGATTTGGGATTTGGGATCTGGAATTTGGGATGCAGAATTTGGGAATCTGCCCCGCTGCCACCCCGCGTGGGTAAATCAGGGACTCCGAGGCGTTTCCTGTGGCCGGGGCGTGGCTCGAGTGACCACGGAAGGGTCCGGCTCCTGTCCAGCCTCTCCAGCTCCCGGAATTCGGGGAGATGGGAATGAAAGTTCCAAAGCCTCTCTGAGTGGTTCCCTTGTCAAATTAGCGGGGCCAGGCCGGGGCTAATGAGTGGAATAATTGATTAAATCTGTCCCGTTTCTGCCCCGCAGCCTCGCACCTTCCCCAAAGGTTTCCAGATGGGGAATATCCCCCTAAAGTGGCTCCGCGCACTGAGACCCGAATTCCGACAGCGGGAAATCGCCCCCACAATTAATCCCAGACTCTTAACGAACCCCACAAAGAGCAGCCGGAGCTGAGGTTCATCCAGGCTCCGGAATCCGGGACGAGCCATTTTTTGAGCTTCTTTTTCTGCAGAAAGTTTCAAATCCCGAACTTTTGGAGCTTTGCAAATTAAAGCGAGGGGGGGGGTGGAGGAAAAAAAACCATCAGCGCGAGCTTTCCCTTCCCTCGTGTCCCTCTGCAGCTGTCCCAGAGCCTGCTGTGACATCGCTGTCACCTCCCACGTCCGCGTGTCCCCTGGGGCCACCCCTGCACCAGCAGGTCACCTCCCGCCGTGTTCGTTTCGGGGGGAACAGGCCCCGGGGCCTCGGGGGGCTCGGGGGGCTCGGCACCATCCAGGGACAACTCCCGGGTCTCTGCTCCCCTCCGGGGCCCGGGAGCTCCCCCGTCCCTGGGTGTGCCCCCCTCCCCACCGTTCCCTCACCCCCCTGATCCCCCGGTGCCGAGACGCCCCAGGAGCCGGGGGGGTGGCCCGGGAGCCCCGGTAGAGCTGCGGCGTCTCCCCGCGCTGCCCCGGGACCATTCCCGGCCGCAGCGAGCGCGGCTGCTCGGCGGTGGCAGCGCGGGCGTGTGGGAGGGCAGACGCCAGGCTGTCTGCTCCCACTCCGCTGGGCTTGTTATTAACTTCTCCTTGGGCTGCCATTAACCCAGAATTCCTGCTCCTGGCTCCAGGCTTTCCCCGCGCCGCTCTATCTCCAGCCTAATTACAGCTGTTGGGATCTCCCTTTATCTCGGGGGATCTTTGGGGTTGGTTACCTGGCACACGCGTTCCCGGCCCCCCCCTCCTCGCGAGCCCGTCCCATCCCATCCCATCGCTGCTTTCCCCTTTAATCCTTCCCGCTTTCATCAGTCCCGGCCGACGGGAGCAGTCCCGAGCCTCCGCGGCTCCCCGGCAGCATCCCCGGTCCGGTGACCGCCGCCGGCGTTGTCCCCGCGTGTCCCGGCGCGGTCGCGGCCACCGCGCGGGGCTCGGCGTGTGCCGGCACCTTCCCCCCGACACCGAGGCTCGGGGCTGGCTCCCAGCGCGGCCGTGATTTATTTTTTTAATTTAACACGAGCTGAGTCGAGGTGTTTGTCTTGGCAGCGGGGCCCCCTCCTGCCCTAAGCTGCGCTCCCAGAGCCCCGTCCTGTCCCTGCCACCCCCAGCAGGGTCTGGGACCCGGCCTGGCCCTGCCCCGTGCCCACATCGCTGTCCTCGCACTGCGACCCCCCCCAAAACCGGC
>VYZT01010573.1:0-10427 GCA_013400735.1 Pomatostomus ruficeps
ACACAGGATGTTCCACCTGAACACTAGGAAGGAAACAGTTCTGTACTGAGGGGGATGGAGCACTGGCACAGGTTGCTCACAGTGGTTGTGGAGAATATCCTCAGAAATATTCTAAAGCCTTCTGGACACGGTCCTGGGCAACTGGTTCCAAGTGGCACTTCTTGAGCAGGGAGGTTGGACCAGATAACTTTCAGAGATCCCTTCCAACCTCAACTATTCTGTGAGTTTTCTTCTGCTTTTGTCTTTCTGCATTTGTATCAACCATCGCTGTCACAGTGCAAGGCAAAGTACATGTAACCATAGAAAACATCTAACAATGTAACCACCTAGAAGCAATTTTATTCATGTTCCTCTTATTTCACTGTACATGGTTCATAATAAGTAAGAAGGAGAATTTCTTGCTCAAGAAACAGAGTCCAGACTGTGATACAGTTTACAAGGCAATCAGATAGAAAGTGCAGTGAGGAATATAAAACAACACACCTATATAGGGCACCTTGGAATCAATACTATACTCAGTGTTCCATCTCAAGCAACTGCAAGTGTGAGCTCAGAGCTCATAACTAATTCAGATGAAGTTTTCCTATCAATTGAGCCAGATCTGTATCAACAATCATGAACACACAGCCACATGTCAGTCATCAAAAGTCCTGGTTTTAGGGCATTATTTAAAACTCATTCTGATAAAGCACATTAGGGCATTAAAGGGATCATCCTGTATTTCAGAGGACATATTAAAAATATCAGATGGATCATTTTTTGTCTCAAGTTTTTATAGCTCTGTAGTTATTAATAGTTTTATGTGTTAGACTGTTGGGGGGATTATTTCCATTAATTCCAAAAGTATAAAAATATCTGTAAAAATGGCTCAGTGTTTTACATCAGGTAGCTTTTTGTTATTTAAATATCCAGTTGAAGACTATTTACACCTTTCTTTAAAAGAAAATTGTCTCATTCACAGATCACTCTCCATTAGAGAATCACGCTCCTTCCAAGCAGTACACCTAAAATCAAAGCACTTCTCACAATACTGCACTAGTTTATCATCCCACAACTTCACAGGAAAAGCACAAGACTAATTTTTTTATAGAAACTGAGTAAGTTATCATGCTGTACTCATACACCAAAGCAAAGCCAAAAAAATATGCCACGTACTTAGAAGCAATCAATGTAGTAAAATATACAACAGAACAAGTGAAGTTGAAACGGGATCAATGACTGACATTCTGAACAACACTAGGAAGCTACAAATGCGATTATTTAACAACATAGAAAAGCATTAATTATTACAAGAAATGATTTTTTAAATGCCAAAGAAAAGATGAATGAACTTGGGAGGTCACAAATTTGATTTTAAAATGCAGCTTTTACTCTGCCAAGGAAAAACCAAAAATCCAAAGCCGAATAAACCCAAAAACAAACATAGAAAAAGCATTATGTCAAGAATATTTTCAAAGCAATTAGCAAAAAGTTAACAACCCCAAACCTTAAGAGAAAAGATGATCAATTATCAGAGCAGTTGTAGCAACATTATACGCTGATCTTTTCAGGTAAAAAAATTGATGAAAAACTCGGATAGGAGATACAGATTCTGCAAGATTCAAATGCAGTAAACACAGCTTTACACAGAATAGGTATAGACAAAAGACCATTGCCCCTGAAGTTACTCATCTTCTAGTCAACACCTGTTTTCACAGGACTCCTGAAATGCAGATTCAACATATGGCATAAAAATTGGTGTGGATTCAAACAGGTTAACAGAAAGTTCTCCACTAGTATTTGTAAATGGGGAATCATCTCATGGGTGCATTTCTAGAACAAGTCCCACATGGATCTCTTCTTATCTCAAGGTTATGTGATATTGTTCTCAGCAATACTTGAGTTAGAAATACATTATTGGCAGAGTTCATGCCTGGCAAATTAACACAGAAGTGTTAAAGATTAAATTCCATGATTAATCTAAATATACGGTAAATAGAGGTCAGCTGAAGATTGCTTCTGAAACATCACAGTTACAATTCTAGGAGCTAGGATATTTTCCACAACTACAGGATAATGAATTTAGTCTGTGAAACTGATTTATTAAACAATTTAGTAGTGAAGGACAACACCTCAAGTAATGTAAGGCTGCTGTAAACTGGTTTCTATTCAAAAATGGAAATTTACAACAAACTTCAATAAATACTATTGTAAGTGTTCAACTTCCTTAGTATAGTATTTATTTTTACACATTTGCTGTTAATCAGAAGTTGTTTTTTAAACAGATACAACAAGCATGAAAAAAAGAAAACTGTGTGCCTTGAAATATATTCTTTACTTGATTTGTTTTTGAATATTCAATACCAGTTTTGCACTATTTGTAAAATAATTATAAAAGTAAACTTATTTCACAGGGATTGTGAGACCACATTTGAGTCTGTATATGTATACCTCCTTGTAAGAAAAATATGTTGGAAAGACACAGATCACTTCAATCTATTGAAAAAAACAAAAGCTACCAGTGTTTCTGGAGGCTAACAGTGATCGTTCATATGGTGCAGATGGACAAATCTTTATCAGCTGCAACAGAGAAGCTTCAAAATTGTTTTTTTAATACTTAAGACAACCTCTGTATACTCACTGCAACAATGGATACACCACGTGGGTGAGTCCTCTTACTGCAAGTCTGAGGAATTGGATAAATGTCAGTTCACTGTTTATTGAGAAACAGTAAATGAGGGGATCTCCATTCACAGTGAAAAAAAAAAAATTGAATCAAATTTCTTTCCCTAGCAGTAGTTTTAATCATGATAAAGGATACAATGTTCAATATAATTTCTAACACATTTGAGACTATTCTATCCTCTCAGGCTACTAGTTGATTGTACAGTAAGCCATAGAATAATTCAATGAGTGCAAAATGAACTGAAGGTAAAGAAGCACAACTGCAAATCTAAGAAAGTGAACTGACCTTTGGCGATACCTTGGAAAAAAAGCATCTTGGTATTTTAAAGTCCTGAAACCAATCTCAGCACTGCATTCACAAGAATCTAGTAGTGGATCCCACACAATACATAATCATTTCATGCTGCTCCCCACAATATCATTGCATAATTTGAATACAAAAGATTACCTAAGACTAAGAGCTACCAAAAAGCAAGCAAAGATAGTCACTTGTAGAAATAGTCTTATTAATAAAAAAAACAGTAGCTAAGTTATCTTTCACCACAGACTGATGTGGAAATGGTTAAGGCTTTGGCCATGTCAGTAAAGCATCACAGTTCTAATAAATGTCCCCGGGGTATACAATCTCTCCTTTCCAACCCATGAGAAGAATGCATTCAAATAACTGGCTGGCTTAAGTGAAAACTCATTTCACATGAGGTTTCATAATTACTTTGCCCTTGTGAAGTTAGCTGCACATCATAAGTACCTGGGTTTTTTCTGTTTTCTGGCTAAGAACATCACAAAATGAACACTGATTGAAATCTTATGCAGGCAAGTTCCCCGACTAATAACTACTAATACCTAATGGATTTAGGAAAACTATCAGATAAAAATGCTAAATAACTGATTCAGAAATAAACACGCATGTTTAGTCAAAGTTATTCTGTTGGTAAAAGTGAAAGACAGTCCTGAATGACAGAACTACAATAATTTATTCAGCATCAGGTGCTACGAATGACTGTGCTGGGCCAGCAGAATGGAAAAGTCTTTGCACTTCCTAGAACAAGGCAGAAAACTTACCCATGATGCTGCCCAAGTTCAGTGGGTTCAATGAGCTCAAGCCGTGAGTCAGAAAGCTGAGGAATGTTTGATCACTGGAAATCAGAGATCAAGCAGAGAGTGTTTAAATCTCATTTTCCTCTTTGCACAAGAGAAAAAGGAAAGTCCCTATTAATCAGAAAGTTGACTACAATTTCACAGGTAAAGGATTTGATGATAATTTGTGGAACTGACATGAAAAACTGCAATGCAAGCAAGAAAAAGGCCTCTGCAGCTAATGAAAGTACTCCTGCCTCCACATGAAGCATTTAATAACAGGTGAACTTTAATAATGGAATGTAGTGGGACAGACAAGTTTCATTTCCTCAAGAAACTTGTAAGAGACCCATGAGAATAATTGCCTAGAAAGGAATAAAAGAAGTCAGGAAACAGGGGAAATAAAATACAGATATGAACATCTACCACATCCAGAAAAACTCATCAGTCTTTTATCAAATACTTTCACACAGCATGAGAGAAGGAGAGTAACAAATTATTTGTTTTGTTTTAAACAAGAAAGTTGTATTAGTCCTATTTCACTGCAGTCCTTGAGCTGCAGCAAACCTATACAAAGGCCCTACTACAAAACTCTTGGACAAGGTGATACCAGCCCCCTATCTTGTTGCAAACACACTCAACAGTATCCTGATCAGTATTGGCAACAGTATAACCAGCAAATCGAGATGAGCAACTGTTCTCTTCTATTCAGAAGCTTGTGAAACCATGTTTGGGGTACCATGTCCTGTTTGGGGATCCCGGTAAGAGACAGACATTAACATACCAGAGCAAGCCCAGAGGAAACTTTCAAAAATTGAGCATTTTATGAACAAGCAGAAACTAAAAGAAATGGGTTTGTTCAGTCTTAAGTAGAAATGGCTAAGAGGAGGATGGATTTCTTTGCTGTCTTCAGCAATATAGTACTGTTGTACAGAGAAGACTAAATTGAAAGTACACAGTGAAAAGACATAAGGCAATGAACACAAGGTGGGACATTACGATTAAATATTACAATTTTCTCACAGTTGTCTGACACTGGAACAGGTTTCCCAGAGAAACAGCAAAAGCTTCATCCCTGGATTTTTCAAAACTCAACTGGACACAACCCTGAGCAATTCGATCTAGTAGGATCTGCTTTCAGCGGGAGGTTGGATCAGGTGACTTCCAGGTGCCCCTGCCAATCTAAATTATTCTATAATCAAACAGCAAATCTTTAGAAATACCACAATTGCCACTGACGCCAGGAACAAAGAATATCAGCACAAAGGCTGTGTCCATATTTATGGGCTCAGCACCTGGAAGCACTGGCAAACATTTATCTTGCTGATAGCATTTTCAGCACTCTCCTCCATTTCTGCACAAGTTCAAAAAGAAGTGATATCATTCTTTCCTATTAGGCAAATTACTTCCTAGTAACAGAACAGGAAATAGATTTATATAAAATTGTGAGCTAAAACCAATCGAGATGTTTCCAAGCTCCACATAGGCTGCACAGCTGGCTTTTGGTTAGGACTGACAAAGAAGTGGCAAGGTTTTAATAAAAGAAGCCGAAAACCATAAGAGAGAAAACAGTAGCTGTTTCTTTCTCCCCAATCTCATTTCACCATTCAGGATTCTTAGTTACTGATGTCAAAGCAGACTGCATTTTCTTTGATCACCGCACTGTTTCATAACCAGTTCTTATGTGAACTGCATAGGTCATCATGTCCAAGGAAGACAAGTTAGAATCACAGAATATGCTGAGTTGGAAAGGACCCATCAGGATCATCTAGTGCAACTACTGACCCTGCACAGGACCCCCCCCCAAGAATGCCACTATGTGCCTAAGAACATTGTACAAGCACTTCTTGAACTCTTATCAGGCTTGATGCTACGACCTCCTCCCTGGGGAGTCTGTTCCAGTACTTAAGCACCCTCTGGCTGAAAAACTAGACTACAATTTACTACAATATGGAGATCTCTAAGGTACCCTTCCACCCAATCTGGCAAAGGTTCTCTGATGGAATAAGACAGAAAGGAATAACCCAGGGACGATTAAGAGATAATTTTCTGAGATCAGTTGTGTTGTCCAATGTGATTTCAGTTATAACACTGAGAGTAAATGGGAAATGCAGGAACAATAAGAAAAAAAATTGTCTCTTGCAATACTCAGGATGGTTTGACTGTGAAATTAGACCAGCAAATGCTCTCCCTTGGTCACCCTGTTCATTTGTCTCCCAATCTTTGGATACTTTCCATGATGCAAACTCAAACCTACATAAAGGGTTCTGGATAGCTGTCAGGACCAGACAGCTTATTTGAGTCCCTTTTATTACTACTGTTATCTACAACACTGAAAAAAAACCCATATTGGTGCCAATTATTCCTGCTCTCAGCTAGCTTCTTCAGTCTTTAACTAATACATGAATATTTTCAGCTTCCAGTGAAGTTCCAGAATCACACGATATTAACTCAAGATCAGAAATTTCAGTTTCTGCTTTTATCAGAGGAACATCAGATGAAGTAGTTACGAAAGTGGTCATTCTGAAGAAGCAGCAACTCTTATCTGCTTTCATTGAATACTTGAGACTATCACGCAGAAGTATCATTAAACATTTAAATAAAATTTTTAAATTTTAAACATTTGAAATGTTTTTGACCATTTTAATTTACCATCCTATCCCTCAAGGTTTTCCTTAAAAATATCCACTCAATTAAACAGGAAAAATTAAAATTAGAAAAATAATTGTCTTCTCTAATTAGTAGTTAGAAATCAATCTACTCTTGTGTTTCTGACTACCAAAAGACAACCAGGGTGCTGAGATAGGGTTGCAGCCACCTCAACCTCTTCCAATCACCTATGCTTACAAAAAAGGGAAAAAGAGTAACACAAAAAATCCCAACATAGTGTACGAATTCTTCTCAACTATTTAAACCCTATATTTCTATATTATTTAACCCTATATTTCTATATTATTTGCAATATTATATGCTTAGTCTCAAAACACAGAACCATGTCCAAAAATATGAAATCTGCTTTTCCTCCCCTCATATTCTGAAATACGTGGAATAATAAAAGCTTCCATTTCCCAAAGAACTGACATTCTGAGAGGTCTCTTCAAAAAACAAATGAAACCAACAAAACAAAAAAGAAGTGATATTATTGTAATATCTGTAATTATGATTCAAATGAAAACTTCTAAGTATTAGACAGAAATATTACCTATTACCTTAAAATGAGTAATTAAGATTTCTTTCCTCTAAACAAATTATCAATATTTCAAGTTGACCTAAACTGCATTTGTTACAAAATTTGCAGTTTGGTCAAAAAAAATGCAGTAACTCTATTTTCTAAATAGCATGAGGGACAGAGGGAATGTGGTAGTGACCTCTTTGAGAATTCTCCCAGTACTAAGGGCTTACTTGTGCAGATTGTCTTTTCCCTTTGATAAGCCATGAATTGCTTGCTATGGTGGAACCCCACACCATTAGTGCATAAGAATTCAAAATTTCAATCTACTTTGACATCTCAGGAAACCATTCTGATACATAACTCACTTATTTTTCTTCTCCCACCCTCCAGTACACTGCTGCTCCATAAAACACTTGGGAGTCCAACTTCTCCCCCTCTTTTCAGTTCCTCTGACCACCACAAAGGGAAGCCAGCCAAGGAGCAGCCGCAGTTCCCTACAACACAATTAGAATTTTCTTCCTCTCTGACACTGTGTCTTGTAGCTTGTTGGAGAAGAAAATGTTCTGGTGAACTAAAATATCTTCAGTAAAACATATCTGTAGACATCAACTATGACAGATCCCAAACATTTATGACTTAGCTGCAGAATATATTTCATGAAAAGCTGCTAACAGGTAAGGTGGGTGAGCTTCAATAAGCAATCTTATGCCCTCGTTCTCTCCACACACACAATCAGCCTTGACTTAGATACTTCTGTTCCATTAGACTCAGTTAAAAGGAGCAGGTACAGTGAAATATTCTATTCAATCACAAAATGTAAATGCTATGAGCATAAGGCATAGGATTATTAGATGAATCATCTGCCGGTAAACTTGGGTGTTCCTAAGTGCTTTGAAAATCGTCTGTTCTTACAACTCACATTTTCACCATGAATATTGTCAGGACGCTTGTTGGGTTTTAGATAATAGCCGACCTTCTTTCTCTACATTCCACACAGTTAAGGAGAAAATTCTTGGGAAATCAGCATCATATCTGCAAGCTTATAGTCTATCTGCAGATAGGCTGAGATGTAAAACCTCCCTACTGCCCTTTCCTTTACCATTTTCTATATTCTCCTCCTCAGGATCCCTCAGACCAGCACAGCATGGTAGCATTTCAAGCTGGATCTAAGAAGTGCCACAGACAAGGAATAACTTCAATATTGCAGGGGTTTGGCTTAAGCTGGTTGAGTTCACAACACGGCTGGATGCAGTTAGGGCAGCACAGCATTGATCAGTAGCTGGAAGGAGCTGTAATCTCACAAACTCATGTAGCTACCCAAGACTTTTGCATTGTTAAACCACATCTTGAAAGGGCCAACTACAGTATTTGTGTCTGAGATAGCAAGAGAGACTAGTTTGAGTATGATTCTTTTTTCCCTTAAGGTTGATCAGACCTAATTAACCTACCCCAAGAACACTTTTGGTACATACTGTTGATTTCATTTTATTCCTGGTACAAAAGGGAGTGAACACACATGTCATTCCAAAAAGCTGAGCAGCAAAATGAAGTCAGAAATTAAAAGTCTCATCACTAAAGGCTCTGATTCTGAACAAGGTACTGCATAAGCTTTGTTTAGTGAGACAAAGTACTTCCTAAGAAGACACCCACTGAGAAGAAACATTTAAATAACAAAGTAAAACTGCAGCTGTGTACATTATGTAAAATGTTACAAGTCTCCCATATAAAGATGTAGAAACTGTACTTTGCTATTTAAATCATATACCAATCACTTGCAATTAAAGTCTACTTTATATATGTATCCTGCACTAGCATCTCAAAGCCCCAAGATGTCTAAATGGACAATGAGCACCATTCTCGCTTGCAAGACTACATCACATCCCTTTCAGCAGGGAAACACTGACAGGCAAGTGAGTTCAGAACTCCAATCCATTCTATATTCCTAATATTTTTTTGTATTTCTTTGAACTAGAAGAATAATTGGCAGACTTATCAATATTGTAGGAAGTACATAAGCAAAGGAGAACTATAGAATTACAGGTGCACTATATAGAACTATATAAATATAGAAGCAGCAATTGAACCTTATAAATGTTTACAAGTTAAATAGAAGATAGTGAACAAGAGGGAGCCAAACAGCAGCATAAAAACACAATCAACAGGAAACAATTCCTGAAGATTCAGTGGTCACATCAGTGTGGACATTTTGTAGTAATGACTGCAAAGACGAGTTTTAAGCACTAAGGACAAAGAGAGAGACGATTTTGCAATGATTTGCAAGTAGCACCTGATAAGCAAGGAGATGTGCAGAAAAATGTGGCAACGTTCCCTGGAAATAAAGGAAAACTTTGCCTAATCAAGAGACACCCGACACAGTGAAATCCCACAGAGCACCATACAGGATACCATTGGCCTTAGCTCTGGGGTAATGCTAACCAGTTCTAAAAGGATCATCCACTGAGAAAAAGCCTGATGGTGTCCCAGTAACAGCAGAAGAGTGAACTAAGGAAACCAGTACATTTTTTGGTCTGTTTCAGACACAAACTTGCACGGTTATTTTATGAAGCTTCTTCTAATTCAACGGTTTGTCTCCCTTTGAAGTGGGTCCTTCAGAAGTGGAAGTTACCAAACTGTAAAACCTGTGAAGAGAGGGAGATCCCACTAATGGAAGTAAATAACAAATATTCAAACTGGTTCTTCATTCTTGTTCACACGGGCTTTATTATAAATGCAGTTACTAACAATTTGAGAGATTAATACATTCAAGTGACTCCGGCAGTTTTGCAGTTCTTTATCTGTTCCTACCATTGTAGCACGACGGAACGCTGAGCGGCTTTAATGCCTCACTTTGCCAGCCTGAGAAGCAAAGGCAGCATCCACCTACCTCGCGATGGCAGATGAACCTTCTAGAGCGTTTGAAAGCAGCAGAACAAAGATGCGGGATCCGCGCACGTTACCGCCGCCCCCGCCGGCCGCCCCGACCCTTCCTAGGCGAGCGGGATCGCGTTCCGGCAACCGAGCCACCCCTCGCCCGGCACCGCCCGTGCCCTCCCCGCCGCGATGACAGCCCGGGGGAGGCGGGCGCGCCCCCCACCACCGCCCTCAGCCCCGCTCCCCGAGGGGGCGGCTCCGGACTCACCGATCCCGGGGGCCACATAGATGAAGTAGAGGCAGGATGAGGAGAAGGAGAAGAAGAAGATGAAGGCGAGCATGGACCGGTTGGAGACGCGCAGCGCCTTCCGCAGTAGTGGCATCCTCCCGCCGCGCCGGCCGCCGGCCGCTCCGCTCAGTCCCGGCGAGCCGCGGCGGCGCTTCCTAGGGGGAGGCGGCCCGCTCCTCCCATGGATCGGGCGGCGAGAAGGTGATGAGGGGGCGAGCGGAGCCCCCTCCCTCGCTCCCCGGGAGCGGGGCTGGCAGGGGCAGCGCCGCGGCGTGCGGAGGAGGGCGGGCGGCGGCGCTTTGTGGCCGGTCCTGCTGTCTCCTCGCGGGCGGCTGGAGCGGGGATGCCCGCCCG
>VYZT01010578.1:4499-20917 GCA_013400735.1 Pomatostomus ruficeps
CCCCATTCACATATGCATAGACCCACATCCTACTGAGGAAGCCTCAATTTCAGCTAAAGATTTGACTTTGCTGATGTTCTTGGACAATAACCAACAGAAAAACTGGTATCACAGATCTCTCAGAAATTTCCCCAATTTTCAGCTCTTTCTACAGCCTGTAAAACTGCTATTCAGTTCTTATGCATGCAGATTTGCTGTTGAGAGGTGTTTTTCCTAATGGCTTTTTTGCGCCTTTTCCATTTTTGTGGAGAAGAGAGGGAATGTATGGAGAACTTTCAGGAAGCCACCAGGGTTCCATATTGCTTTCTGGTCTTCAGAAGACCAAGCTAAAAGGAGTCCTCTGGAACAATTGGGTCAGAGCTCCAAACAGAGGCATTTATAATGTAATTTTTTGGAGTTCAGATGCCCACTAAACATACATGAGATTCTAAAATATGTATTTATTTCTCACTTTCCAATTTCTTGGAAAAACTTTTTGATGCTTCTTGCAAAACATCATTTAAAGCTTAGATTTCATTTTAATATTAGCATTATGTGGGCTGTGCAATGATGATTCTTGCTGTTAGGGTAAGCAAGAAAAAACATTCTGTTTTGTACACATTGTATTGTTTAAACATTTTTGCTGAGAAACAAAACTGAAATGACAAAACAACGACAGGCTCAAGAACAGCCATTATCTTTTCTGGGGCTTAATGGTACTCCCTCATATAGAGTGTGGGACGTTCACCTTTTTCTAATGTAAGCCATAGAGGCTAAGCTTGGTTTTCCTCACTCCTCTTAAACACTGGCTGCTCTTAACTTTTTTCCTTACCAGAAATGCCATCCTAATCTATTAAAAAAAACATTAAAACTAATGCATTTTACAGTAAAGCTTGGTTACCATGAGCAAAATATTTCACCAAAAACAAATAAAAAAGAGAAACCTCAGGTGTCTCTTTGTACAGAACTGTCAAAAGCAGCAACAAGCAGGACATACACCTAACTCACTCTTCTAACTGAAGGGAAGTGGAGCCCTACACCACCACTGTCCAGGATGCAATGCTTAGCCTCACTGAAAACCAGACTGGAAATTATGAACTGTCTTACAGATTGCAGTTTGTAAAGTGTGGCTCCCTAAGTTTGTGAAGATATAACTGGAGAGACAGTTCTACTGTGAGAACAACCTTTCTCTGTTCTGCAGAGGTACGTTTGCAAACAATCCCTTTGACTCTGAATGGTTGTTCATTTCTTTTTAGTCATCAACAATCAGACCAAAAAACTTACTCAATGTGTTCATGAGGGAACAGATCTTAGTAAAATTAATCTCATCTCCTGTAAACAATAGCCTTCATGTGTGAACAGGAGTAGGCTTTATTATTTAGCTATTTGCCATTCATTCTCATGCCTCAAAAGCTTTTCTTCTGTCTTGAGAGTAAGAACATCACATAATTTAGGTAACTGATACACACAATGCAACAAATGGCAAACATCAAGGAAGAGCTCATGAAAAACAAAAAGGCTAAAAATTCTTTGGCAAATGCTCAAAAATAATGAAAGCTCTGAGAACAGAAGAAGGATGTTACAGTGTCCTCAATATGTTTATGACTAGCAATTTCAAAAGCTTCCTATGAGAGGAAATGGCAGTGTATAAACAAACCATGAGGATATGGTCTAGTGGTAGACTTGTCAGTGCTGGACTAATGGCTAGACTTGATGTTCTTATAGGTCTTTCCCAACCTAAATGATCCCACAATTCCATGATCCTATTCTATAAAGTCTGTAGGGTAACCACACTGAAATAGATACCATGATCTCAGTCATAGTAGACAGAACTTTTGTTGCTTTTGTTATCTGACCTATCCTAGCTATTAAATATGTCATTCCTTCAGAAAAAGGAGTTGACATTTAGCTGCAGAAATCTGTGACTAGGAACAGGCAATAAATTAGATAAGAATGTAAGAACAACTGTACTGAATCAGAACAAAAGGCCATATAGTCCAGTACTGTGGCCTTGGAAGCAGACATAACAGAGAGCCCAGTATGCAACGGATGGTACCTTGGAGACAAATGGGGTTAAATGAAGGACTCCCTGAAGCCTGTGAAGATTTTTTTCTAGCTATGACAGAGAAGAGGTTCCAGGGAATGCTAAACAGGATGTAATCATGCTTTATTCTCACTGAAGTTTAAGAAAAATGAAACTGCAAATTCGAACATCAAATAGCTTCCTAAGAGATGCGAAGTTTTGGGATAAACACATATAGAAATAAAACCTCTAAGGTTGAACTCCATGTCATCTTTAATTTTTACCTTTGAAAAAGTTATTATTCACAGTGAAAAGGAAACTGATATTTTGGAGTTACAAATAATGAAACTGTCTTCATCCTACAACAACTGGTCCATGCTAAAATTAGCATGTAGGGAAATTAAATTAATTAGTGCTTCAGAGTTTATGTAGGAAAAGGGTCACTAATTTTCATGTTGTTTTGGTGAATATAAGCTAAGAATAACCACCCTGAGCAAATTCTTGATGACAAATAGGCTTGTAATATAGAAAAGAAACTGTTTAGTCTTTCTATATATATCCCTTTCAGTATCTATAAACTGATGGCCAGAAATGACTGTTTCACCTCAGAAAAATCAACGTCTGAATAAAGGTAGCTAAACGTAAAATATTTTCTACTCAAGTAAAAGGACTAGAGTTCAGCTCCCAAACTACTTACATGTGCAAATGTGTAGCTAACGAACCAGGTTTGAAATGATCTATAAACACTGGACTGTATTTGATGAAATAAATAGGCATTTTGGTCAAAAAGACATCTCAATAATGAAACTGTTCTCTAAGTTCAAGCAACCACTGTGTTGTGAGATGATCATGTTTCCAAACATTATAAGGAAGGCGCAGTAACCAAGTAGTGAAGATGGTCTATACAACCAGGTCTGTAAACTGGGAAGGATAAAAAAACATACATAGATGCAAACTGATATCACAAATAAATAAAATATCAAAGTCCTATAACCAGGGACTATAAATACAACTTTTTCA
Source organism: Pomatostomus ruficeps (assembly GCA_013400735.1). Taxonomy (NCBI): domain Eukaryota; kingdom Metazoa; phylum Chordata; class Aves; order Passeriformes; family Timaliidae; genus Pomatostomus; species Pomatostomus ruficeps. Next base: position 7,522 of record VYZT01010578.1, read on the forward strand.
GTACATTATCTACTTTAAAGTTTGGAGTATGTAGTTGTTTTCATTGTCCTACTTGAGATGCCCCCCAGATGCCTGATTTTCAGACCACAAAGCTCAATTATTTTCTGACTATAGTAACACCTTCAGATCACAGCATTTATTAAAAACATTCATAGAAACACTTATTGAAATATCAGGGAAATAGATGTGTCATTTCATATTATATATTTGTTGTCACTGACATAGAGCAGTCAAGAAAAAGAAAAGACTTCTTCAACTTAAGGTTTTGTAACAGCCTGCTTCATTTAATCATATTGATGCTCCCTAAGGGAACGATAACTCTCATTCAGCAAAGTGTTGTTTGTGGCTACAGAGTGGGCACCACTATGCAGAAATGACAGTAGTAAAGCAGTAACAACAGCAGTTAGCCCCTTTCCCAAAGAACAGTGTGGCAGTTAAAAAATCTCCCTATTTTTAGGATTCTTTTTCTTCTGGTAAAGGTTTTTACTAATTTTTTTCACCCATTTTTTAAAATGCAGCACAAATGGACCCACTACAAAGTAAGCTGTCACAGAAAGAATAAGAGGTATTCCACAGAGAGATGATAAAAAAGATAAATTTTCAGGAAGGCACATGGGGATTTAATTACTCACTTTCCATTAAAATTTTTGTAAGAGGTGTCACTACTTCTACAGATAAGTGAAAATACACGCTGTTGTAAAGAACATGTTATGTCTCCCAGATGAACATCAGATTTTAACAATATAAATATATCATCACATTACCTGGGCCAGAGTAACTCAAGAGATCAGTAAAGCCTGGATCTGTGTGGCTGGGAAGCAGCCTTGTTGAAAGGGATCTGGGATCCTGGTGGACAAGCTGGCAGGGCCAGCAGTGCACTGCTGCAGCAACAAAGGCACATTGGATCCTGGCGTGCATCTGCAGGGGCATCACTGGCAGGGATGGAGACGTCATCATCCCACTGTGCTCAGCCTTTGTCAGGCCACACTGGAGCACTGTGCCCAGTGCTGGGCCACCACTGCTCAGGAAAGACACAGCCAAACTGGAGTGCCCAAAGGAAAAACTTAAAGATGATGATGGGGCTGAAGAACCTGCCCTGTGAGGGAAGGCTGAAGGAGTTGGGCCTTTTCTACCTGCAGAAGAGACACCTAAGGGAGGAAAATCATCACAGTATTCCAGTGCTTAAAGGGCAGCTTCAAACAAGACAGAGACTCTTGGGGGACACAAGGACATGACAAAGGGTGACAGGTATGATTTGCACTATGCAAGGTTTCATCTCAACATAAGAAAGAATTTTTTTACAGCAAGAACAATCTATCACTGGAACAACATCCTCAGGGATGTGGTGGAGTCCCCACCAGTGGAGGTGATGAAGCTGCCATTGGACAGGGTGCTCAATAATATAACATGGGCACAAAAAGTTGGTCCAGCTGATCTCCTGAGATCCCTTTCAACCTCAGAGGGTTGTTCTATTACTCTATGGCTTCTAATAGACTTTGTTTTAATCAGCTTTTGTAATTTTAGATATTAAAATAATGGTGAAAGCTTTAACTAGTATTAGAATATTTAGCTAAATGTCCAGAATTATTCTACTCACTCTAGAAAAACTATAGCTCAGCAAGAAATTTTCCAGGGCCTTTTGATTTGTGATGTGGAGATTTTGCAGGAGGGAAAAATGGGATCTCAGAAATACATGTCTTCCCATCTTCCTTCTCAGGGTAGATTTTTCCTGGAACAAAGCTCCAAAGCTCCAAAAATCAGGTCTTCCTTCAGGATAATGATCACTTCAACCCCTCCAAACTCTGCCAGGTGGGAGAAATCCCTGTATATCCTAATCCACTTGTATTTATATCACTTTCCCTTTTCTTTGTATTGATGCAGTCAAATAGGTCACATGGAAGGGCTGAACATCCTCAGATTACTTGTGCCTTGTTTTCCCTTCTCCATTCAAGACTAATGTTTTTGCCTCTCCTCTCCTCCCTTTTTAAAGTATTAAAGCAAAACCAAAATCCAATATAAGCATGGAGATTGTTTTGTTTAAAAAACCCCTTCAGAGTATTCAACATAAAGCCTCTGAAGATTATTATTTACACTGAATTACTTTTACGCTAGTTTAGACTTAGAGGAGATATTTGAACAGAAAACGTTGTTGCAAATTCCTCTGAAGTATTGGTATTTTTTCCAAAGTACTCTATGTCTCATATGAAAGGAAGTTGAAATTCCATGAAACATTTAGTTTATGGATTTATTTATGACAGGAAATGCATTCTTCCTTAGGGAACTAAACTATTCTGAAACTGTTGAACAGTGTTGCTGAACTTGTCAGCTTCAAACAGAAGGCCATGTATAATCCTCCAGCATCCACCCCCAACTGAACTGTTCACTCAAATATAGCACAGTGTAATGACTCACTGTTTAGCTCAGAATAATGACAACAGTTATGCCATAGAGCTTTTTAACTGGTGCTTAAAACTGCAGACTTTGACTTTTTTTCTCTGAACTGTGCATGTTGGAGAGAATGGGGGAAGCCAAGTAGCAAACTGCCTTTAACAAATGCACTTTCTTCTTAAACTTGCGCAGCAGATGCTAGCAGCTGCTTCTAAAAATCCTGTAACTGTAGATGCCAGACTATTGAGCCAGATCTGCATAAAGGTTAACATTTCTACGGGATTAACCAGTGGGACTGAAAAAGACACTGATCTCCATGAGACAACCCATGGGCAGCTCCTCTGGGACCTAATGCAATGCTCTGCTTGCAATCCAGGGTCAGGAAAGACAAGGACGACTGAGGTGCTCTTCCTTGCAGCATGAAAAGGCTTTGCATCTTTCCTCCAGTGAGCATAACCCTCCCAGCAAAATTATATTAAAGGGACAAGATAACTAATAGGTCATGGAGAGGAGAACTATGCCCTTCACATGTCTAACAGAAGTCATACAGTATAAAACAGTGCAGGCAGACCAGGTCTATTCTTTTCGCTTTTTGTATTTCTAGTTGCACCTTATCCAAAACTACTCATGCAGTAGCAGACAAGGGAGAGGAGAGAAAAAAGAGATGGGATGAGGCCCTTTCTTGAATCTTTTTTTTCCAGACAGCATCTGGATGAAAGAAGAAGGAGCTACATTAGCACTATCACATAGCCCATGGATGCCTAAGCTGCATTATCCAGGAGGATGCATTACTTTTGCACACTGGAAGGCTGCTGAAGGTATAATCCCATCTTTTTCTTCTAGGGGAGGGTCAAACCAAAGGATGAGGTAGATTTGCCCTATTCACTGCCAAAACCTACAATTTATGGTACACTGTGACTCCAGAAAAAGTAAACCATTTGGGTTAGGTGACTAAACTGTTTGGACCCATGGAAGAGAGACAGAGACTGGGTATCAGTGATTTGATGGTAGCTCCAAAACAACAATACTGTCCAGTTTAGAAAAGACAATGTACATAACTGAGATTACAACAGTAAATAAATATAATTTGTAACAGAGAGAATACGCTTCCTTATTTTCAAGCAGGCAGACCACAAAGCAGGTGCTGACAGCTCGGTCACTGAAGGGAGAGGCAGAAGCTGTAGCAATCCAGCACAGGGCAGCAGCTGCCCGACAGCATCTCAGCAGCTGGAAACACAGACACTGCGGTAGCAACCACCTCTACAGCTTCAAAGGGCATGGCATTTTCATCTTTGCATCTCCCTCTGAGGCCTCTAGAATTACCTGGGCTATTAACCCAGTGAGGTAGCAATTCAAGCCTAGCACTTTCTGATCATGCTCACTGCATAAAAGCCAATCAAGCATTATTTTTATGCATAGTCTGTGCTTGTTCCTCGGTGTATTATCGCTTATCTTCTGTGAGTCCTTGTAGGTTTGTGTTTTCTCATATCACTACTTCTTTCAATTTTTGTGTAATGTTTTTCATCTCTTGTCTATCTCAGGAGATAAGAAAAAACACTCTTGTAGGATAGTGGAACCTGACTTTTTACTTTTTATATGTCAGGAAGATATACTGATGGAAGAAGAGAACATACATTTAGGACTTAGGAGAAATAAAATTTTGGCACTCAACTACCCTGGACTCCCTGACCCAATTCTTTAAATAGTCATTAATTATTTCAAATTATATGGTTTTATGTCTCTATTATATATAAACATATAACATCATTGTACATGCTGCAATTCTAACTTTAGTTTTTTTCCATTGTTCCCTTAATAAAGACACAACAATGTCAACCTTCTGAAATGCTGTCTACACCACAGTTTTAGTTATTTGTTCACCTGGTGGGTTGTGTTTCTATTGTTATTATTGCTTACTTTTTGTCTGAATAAAGAGTCAATATAAAATAATAGAAAATTTCAGCTTCAGCATGGGAGTCCTCCACTGCCTGTAACAGTCAAAGCCAGAATGTAAAGTTCTGGCAGCTGCAAAAAATGTTCCAACCCAAGCCCAGGGGCAAAACAGTATCACAGGATATCTTCCATCCTAAATAAATGATAACACAGGGGTCTTTTTCTTCGTAAAAAACACCAGCTCAGTACTTTACTCTCTTTAAAGTTCTGGGAGTTTTTTCCCCCAAGTCATTCTCCCAGTAACTAATGGTATTTAGTGCTCTGAAGTGAGTTCTGATCAGTAATTTAACAAAATCTGGTAGATATGCCTGATGATTTGTTTTTTATCATAAAGTGTTCTCAGCCAAAAACTGTTTTCTATGGAAAATTCCCAACCAGTTCCACCACGAGCCAGACATCTGGAGTATTAGTTGGAGGCGTTTGTGTCTGGAACTGAACCGTGAGAGATGTCACACCATGACCTTAAAGCTAACCCCACAACCCAGCTGCATATCCTGTGGCCCCTGCAGGGATCTAAACCTTGAAATCCTTGCTGGTTTTCCCTGTGCACGTACTTATAGCACCTAGAGAAGGAAATGAAGGTATATCTGCTCACTGTGAGGTAGCAGGACAAAGTTACAAGCTAGGTGCAGCTACTATAGCAAGGTTTAGTCTCCCTTAAGGAACAGGAAATATGACTGAATTACAGAGGCGGGTTTATATGCAGCTAAATCTATATACTGTGAATCATAAAGAGCTGTGAACATGTAGTAATCACTGTGAACTAATGAACAGTGGGAAAGTTCACAAGATGCCCTGGGTAACTACCCCGGTTTCTACAATTATACAATTATAGGCTTTACTTCTGTCACAGGGACGAGTATAGAAAGAATGGTGCTTATCCCGGAGAGGAAATGTCAGAGAACACATGGCACAAGAGGAGAATGGCCAGATCTAATGACAAAACCTTTTTTCAGTTGATCCTCACATTATTAATTAGCTCCTTGCTTGTCTTTTAGGTCTCTTTCTCCCAGGAGTCAGAAAAAACCCCAACCTTCACAGCTTTCTAGTTAACTCAAGCTGGGCTTACACTGGGTTGCCAATCCTGCTATCATGCCTGTGCCTGGGCAGGCAGGTCCTTATGTTGTGCAGGATCAAGTCCTAGCTGCTTTGAAAATCTACCTTTATCATCCTCTGCACACTTTACCTAAGAATTGAAATGAATGTGTGCCATCTGAAAGAAGTTTCCTAACCCCCTGGGAAACTTCCCTCTTCAGCAGAATAGGTACCAATCTAATTTTTCAGACCATATTCTTACACAAAGCTGTTGCTGTGCACCCACTAGTCCTATAAACCCCACTTACCCTTGTTACTGCAACACATATGCAGTAGCACTGTCCTACAGTGGGTGCAACATATGACTGCATATGACAAAGTCCCTTCAAAAGAAAACAAGTTGCAAATAGTGGGTGAGGTTTTGGGTTTCTAAAGCAATTGATCATTATTAAAATCACACAAAAGGAAGCAGTTGAGTGAAAATGACTGGGGGGCTGAGGAAAGTCAATTTTCCCTTAGAGTAATCTAACAAAACTTGCAATTTCCCACATGCCGGGGAAATGTGCTTCAATCAGCTCTTCTCGTTTCACATTTCCAAAGGCACTGGGCCAAACTGAGGAAGTGCAATCATGAACTATTCCACGTCCAGGGAATCGTCACCAGGGTTTACTTTGCCTCATCATCTCCCAAGCATGCTCTCAAGAAAAAGTATCAAGCTTCCCTGACATGCAGCTCTGAATGCTCCCCAAACTTTTGTGATGCTCTAATGCTTGTAAACTCATGAAACTGCAAGCTCTTTAAAATCTCTTAATGCAAAGGTTTCTTTTGTGAAACTGTTTCTGATTTCTAGTTTAAAGTTCTGCAGGCTGAAGTAGGATATTTTATACCTTCCAGAGTCTGATGTAGACATTAGGTACAAGGCGAAGTTGCTAGGAGACCACAGATGGAGCAAGGAGCATTGCAGTAACGCAGCAGCTTTTCACACAGGGCTGATGAGAATGCTTGCATCAGCAGGCAGCCCTCCACGACTTAAAACAAACCAGACAACCTTTCACTGCTTACATAAAGATGCGCATTTGGGGAGGACCATTAAATTGCTATAAAACAAGCACACCATAACCTGAACAATAAGCAAGGCAAGAAACACTGAAAAGGATTACACAGACAAGACCTGCTACTCTCTCTCTCGTTTTTGGGAATGGCCCCTTCACTTAGGAAATAAAAATTTCATTTATACAAACAAATGTTAGCATTTCCTACTTGTGTCCTGGACCCAAGTAGCATATCACTGAAATACAAAGGGGAATACCTAATCAACCAGCAGAAGATGCTATGCACTCTAAAATTCATGGCCCATTTCCATGATATTTAGAAAAGTGTGTCACTCACTGTGGCCGTAAGCCATTACAATCCACAGAGCCCTTCTGACTCTTCTGTGCCCTTACTCATGAGTCAGAGTTCATGCTAACTAAAATTCACCACTCAGCAAGCAGAGATTAGAGGTTTATCAGACTCAGGCTTTGATTGTTCCAGACATCATGATCCCAGGTATTTAAACAGACAACATAAACCAAAACTAAGGCAGCTGCTCGACTGTAAGGTCACACATCTTAGACATGTTAAACTAATGGTTCTGGCCATATAGCATTATTTGTCACCTATATATGGAAAGTTGAAGTATAGAAAGCCTGGATCACATCTAAAATTTAAATGGAAAAGCTGTGACTGAACAAAGTTGTGAACCTGTGTTTCAGTTCAGCTCTTTCCAGTAGGATCATCCATCCTGAGAGTCATTAACCTGGTCACTGTTGAGGTAGGACTTACCTGACAAACATTAATTCATGTACTTCATAATAAAGTAGACACTGAAAGCATGTCAGATGAATACAGACTAAATTTACTCTCTTCATTTAAGAGGGAGCTACAGTAACAAGTTTAGCTGTACCTGTTCACACTGTCAGTGTTTGAAATTAGATTATGTTAATGCCTACACTGTTTGAGTGCATCTTACAAATCCAATTATAAAATAGCTTTGGCAATGCACACCTGAAAGTTAGAAGCTTCAAGTGTGTCAAGTACTCTATCTTGATAATAAAGAAACAACTGAGCCAAGTACCAGATTATGTGCCATGCAAATACAAGGTTCCATCTACCTCACCTGAGAATAAATTAATCAAATTGAAGACAGTATCAGCTAGAAATTTCCTGCACTACTCTATTTAGAGTATTTCACAAACTACTTCTCATTAGAAAGTCAGCAAAAAGAAAGGTGAGGGTATGTATTTGCTTCAGTTTGTGAATTACAGTATTTACAGGTCTAATTCTCAGCTTATGGCAATATAAATAACTTCAAATATACATTACTTTTCTGCTGTAGCAAAACATTTTACAACGTGTTTTGAATTGCTGTGGTAGGGCTCAACCTTTATGTTTTAGACAAGAACACCTGCACACAACTAATCTAGATAATTGTAGTTAATTTCAGCAGCTTCATGTAAATCATTTACTTTTCCTCTGTGAGTTCCCAGTTCTTATGTCTTCATGACCTTGTTACATACACCTTCATACACCACAAAAATAAGCAGATAATTTTCTCTTGGGAAATCTCATTAGTGGAAACTAGGTATGTTCTGCCACAGCAGCCCTTTTGAAAAAAAAACTGAAAAGGAGGTCTTTCTCTTTCTTTGGGGTGTACACTGCATGTTGATTAATTAGGGAAGATTTGAAGCATGATAAAAAGTTATCCCAGCAAAATATTCTACAGGAATTCTCTATCTGCATTGCAACCTTTCACTGAAGGTCAATGCCCTGGAGAGTTCTTTTTACAGTATTATCTCTAGCTATTAAAATTAATGTAATTCTACTTTATCTAAAAAAAAGTAGTAAAATATGAAGCACATCCTAAACTCAAGTAAAACTCACTTAAAGGTAGGACACAATTTTAAATCAACATTTTCAGACTAAAGTCATAAAGCACTACATATAATTAGTTGTACAGAATGTAAATCAAAGGAGTGCTTCCAGACTAAAAAGCTATGCTGAAAGGATGAAAATGTATATCAAATTCTACACACAGTGTCTCTGGCAAAAGTCCTTCCTTTGTACGGAGGCCTAAACTCATTCTAAAGTAATGGGATTTTGCCTGTAGTAGAATTGAGTTTAAAAAAAATCACACAGGGACCTGAAGCCTTCTCCATCACTCACAGGGGAATGATCAGCCCACTTTCTGTTACAAATATTTCCTTCTAGGAGGGCAGGCTGTGTTACAACACCGATGATGGGATTTGTGGGTGCTGCTATGACACAGCTCGCACTCTCTTTCTGCAAAACAACCATTTCTCATTACCCTTCAAGTCACAGGCTTTCCACCCAGGTGTCAGGAGTGCAGGTGCAGGGTCTCCATCATGCTTATGCCTTTGTGCTGCCTCTGGCCCTGCTGGAAGCACCAAATGCCTGAGTGTGTGTCAGCTGCACACCATGGTGCTCTCATCAGAGTGCAGTGAGCTCCAACTCAGAGCAGGGAGCATCATCTGGATATAAACCAGACCTGCTTCATACACCGGCCCACCATCTTGAGGTCCATCCCTGCTTACTGCCCACACCAGCATTGCTCTAAGGGGCAGATTTTTCATAAGGTGTACATGGTTGCACAAACAAGTTATTTTTGTGATCACTACAATGACTACCTTTGTATGATATCTGTCTACCCAGATAATAAGCCTCATTTGATCATACGCTATTGCACTTTATAGATGAAAATGTTATCCTAAATACCTGTTTATGTGATATGGTATTTTTTAAATTTATCTTTTTACTTTATCATCCTCACTTTTTGAGACTTTAACTGTCAATTAATAAGATATCAATTGCTATCACAGGGATGAACATTTCAAGAACTACAAAAAGTAAATATTTGCATTCTGGTGAATTCAGTCTTGAGATGACAACAAAATATATCTATCAAAGTAATTTAAAAAATACATATATTCCATAAATCATAATCATAAAATTAGATATATCAAACTGAGTAACCATCAGTAATGGAACAGAACAGTGTTGTTTACCCCTGAGATCAGAAGGTAGGGACCTCCTATTTGTAGGAATTATATTTTGAAAAATTGCCTCAGACTTACTGAAGCACTTGTCTTACTTTTTCAAAATGGCTTTTAGACAGCTCTGAAGAATAAAGTCAGAATTTAGTAATAGCAAATCACAAAAGCTGTCAAAGTTATTAAATGTTGGGTATGAGGAAAGCTGCCCTTTGATTTCAGGTTCTTTTCAAATACCCAAACACTGATACAGGTGTTTTCCGTATATCAGGACAAAATCTGCATTAGGATTTTTTATCCAACACACTTGACAGGGACTCAGAAAATGTGACTTGTACTTGTTAACATGAACCACAGATAAGAATTAAGGTCAAAATACATTCAAAACCCTGCATTTGTTTTGCCAACTGCGTCAACAGGACCAGTTCAAAGTACCCACAATACAATACAATTTAATTTGCTGTTTAAAAGTCAGGCCACATATAAATATCTTACAGACTACATTGTGTACATTGTTTTCAATGTTAATCACTATTTATATATTTTAATGACAAGGCTTAATTGTAAAGGCTGTCATGCGTAAGCCTCCTGAAGGTTCTGAGCTCAGTCCTTAGTAATTTTTACAGATGCATAGGGGTTCGTTGAGCCTCAGGTAAGTCCCCCTCCTGACTGCACACAAGACAATTTAGAAGTTAAGGCCTATATTTAAAAGCATTGTCCAAGCACTTAAGCACATACAGGCTTGGGGCCATGACCACTTTCCTGCAGAGCTCATTTGAGTGCTTGACCACATTTTCCTTATATCCAATCTGAACTTCCCCTGATGCTGCCTTAAGACATTTTATGCACATGGAACATTTGCCAATTGGAATCTGTGGCACAGTGGGCCCCTTCATAGTTTTTTTTTTTAAGTGAAATACTGCCAACTAACAAAACCAGGGATCACCCTAGCCAATTTAACATTGGCTGGAAGGCAAAAGTCATGCCAACTGAATTTAGAAATAACAAGTATGTTTTTAACTGTGATGATCGTTGACATAGCCACTAGGAAAAACTATGCATTCTTTGCCATTTGTAGGAGGACTCATGTGACAGAGTGTAGAAGCTCACCGCATAGACATCCACATGTAGGTTAAGTCTACAGATTTCCCTTACAGACAACTGGAAAAGCACACATTTTTAGGGCATGATTCATCTCATCCTAGAGTAGACACCTAAACTAGGGCAAACTAAAGCAGATGTCTCCAAAAGTCCTTATTGCAATAGTTTACAGGGTAAATACATCCATGTGAGAGGAATCCTAACCTTAATATATTTAAAACAAATCAGAATATGCCTCTATGAATGATAAGCCTTATTTTTAAGCACAACTTTTAGGTTATGTACAAAGGTAACAACATTCTACAATACCACATCCCACCTGCCATGAAATCTCTTACACCTAGAACTGAAAACAGGGCAATTAAGAAATGATGATGAGCTTCTCAGTATCCGTACTTCCATTTTAAGTATGATGAACTGACTTTTTTCTTCTGAATTATAATGGAGGTTTATTAGAACTTTTTGAAAATATTTGGTTATTCCTAGCATTTTATTCTACACATTTTTCCTCTGCAATGTCTTTATAGTCTTTCTTTTGCAGGTTTTCTTATGCAGACAGTGAAAATATGAGGAATTATCTGAAAAATAATGAGTGGTAATGAAAACAGTCACAAAAAGTGAGTCTTATAGTAAAACACACACTTGTAAAATTTCCCTGTAATTGCAGCAATGACTCAAAAGAAAGTGAAAATATAAAGAGGCTCTGCAAGACAGCCCTCCCAGCATGCACCAGTGTAGTCAGCACATATTAATCAGCTATAGTTATTGGAAAAACAAATAAAATCAATCAAAAATATATATTTTAGTAGGATTAAACTAATACCTGTTTGAAATAGTCTTACATCAAAACTGAAAATGTTATGTCTTGGTATCTTCAGGCAACATTTGTCTTTTAACGCTTATTTTGTGTTCAATGAATGTTCACATGACACTTTAAAAGAATTTTCTTCAAGATCCATAGTCCAGCATATTTTTTCAGAACGGTATTCTTTTGAATATTTTGGTATAGGATCAAAAGAAGCAGAACAGCAGCAGAGGAACTTGAATATGTTACAAAAGGACATCTGTTTTTCCCCCTCCTGCTACCTCCTGTACCAAAGTAGGGGAAGGAAATGGCATAGCATGGAAAGGAAGCACATTAACAGTGAGAAAGAGCAGGCAGTCTGCATATTCTTCTTTTATGCAGGTTTACACTTATTTGGAAAAGAGGCATGTGGCCCATCAGAGCTGCAGACATACTGATGCAACTGGAAATTCTCTAACAATAAACAGATTTCTACTGACAGAATGCAGTGAAATGAATCAGGTCTGTGGATCACTGGCGAGCTGAGAATAAAGAGCAAAGGGGTTACCTTAATAGGGCTTCCATCCGGAGTGAGAACCTCTTCTGAAAGCTCCATCATCTTCAGTGCCATCAGGGCAATGGCTTTAGCATGACTAAGGCTTTTCTTATGGAGCCCTGCTGCAACGCAGTATGCATCACCTATTGTTTCCACCTGAAGCAATCAGACAAACCCAGTGTTACAGCATGGTAATGAGAGGGAAACCCTACCCATCAGGGCTGCAATCAAATAGCGTTGCTTAAAACATGTGAGCAAAACATCCATAAATAAGCAATTAGACAAAAGAGCATAATTACCTGAGTTTGCAAACAGGTGCAGTCAAAACCTGACATGCAACAGCACAGCGGTTTATCACTATTATAACCAAAGAAGATCATCCAGAACAGTGTATGGCATCAGCTGAGATATGACAACATTTTCCCACAGCAGTAACACAGAAAATTGCATTTTCTAAATGAGAAATCCCTTGCAGCTTCGTTTCCTACTATCCTGGCTGAGTGTGCTGTTGGGTAAGAATAGAGCTGCATAATTATAACTCATTATTAGTATTTGATATGCTAGAAAATTGTATCAGGAAGAGAATTAGAAAAAGCAAAACATCACCATAAAAACCAGAGAAGGCTATCTAACTTCTCATTAGAGGGTAGCTCTTCCTGGTATAATTTACTAATAGATGCTACTGCTACAGACTTCTGACTGCACCTTTCTCCCTTACTTTAAAATAAGAATTAGTGTCTCTCTCTACTATCTTATTCTGCATTCCCTACCTGCAGGCATGAAGTTCAGCAGACTGATTCCTCTGGTCTCTTCAGGCAGGCCTTACTGGCCTCTTATCCTGATTTTCTTTTAAAAAAACTAGCCCCCAGGAGGAAGTGGGAGCAAAATGAATTGCAGAAGCCCTGGCTCTGGATAAAGGCAGCGTGAGAAACACTGCAGCCCTCAAGGTCTGCAGCTTTATTTACAGCATTGTGTTTTGCAGTCTGCTTGCCCACACATCTGTAACATTCTTGCACAAAATCCATTAACATGGGCCCAAACAGACCTCAAGGATTAGTTTAGGTTTTGTGATATAACTAATCTGGCTTTCACCCTGCACACAACACTACAGGAATGTCAGAATATGCTTCAGCAAAGAGTAGGGTGAGAAGAAAGCAAGAACTGAGAAAGGAGTTATTCTGAGAATACATATAGCTGTTTCTTCTCTCTGCAGAGAATCTACTAAGTGGTAGACCTGGACCTTCACAGAAGGTCAATTTCCAGTCTTGATAAATTGGAAATAGTATCCCAATACAAATAGCACCTGAAAAAGCAAGCATTACATGTAAATGTACCCAGAGCATGAACCTAGAACAGAAATATGAGCTAATACTTCCCACCACCAAACTTAACCTGCAGCAAGCCCACTGTGAAGTTTGCCACCTTAGGCTTTCTGGCTGGTTGTGCAGGAGGATATAAATATAGATAAGAGGCTGAGGGTTTCTCATGAGCTGAGACAGCCATTAGAGCTCCTTCGACACCTCTGAAAGC